>CM057253.1:3797189-4049689 GCA_029931835.1 Etheostoma nigrum
ATATCGGCCGATAATATCAGCCCGCCGATATATCAGTCAAGCTCTACTCAGGACACATACTTAGAGCTGTGCACTTGTGATCGGATCACCCAAGACGTTTGTTCACGCCGGGTCTAAACGGGCCAAAGTCTGGGCTGTCGGTAAGCGTATGTCCGCAGTGAAGCTCGGAAGGCCTTCAGCTGACATCAAACATATAAAGTATGTCGGTGAAAACAGCCTAAATCAAGTGGGAATGAAGTAAAAAGGAGAACAGAGAACCACAGATAACGTTAAGAATCCGGAGGGAAATCTAGCTTGATGAAATGTCAAAGTGGAAAGAAAATCAGGTTTTTATTGGATCAAAATGGAAAGTACATTTTTATTACATGGAGGTCTCAGGGGAGGAGCCGTGTGAGTTTTAAGGTCGGTGAATGAGTGTCAGATGGCTGAGAAAAGTGGTCAGTTTTGCTTTTGGAAACTCAGAAACAAACTCTTATTTCAGCCTGGAGCAGCTCTTGTTATGACTGTCTTCTTTTCTCCTTCTGTTTCTCGTTTCAGTTTACGCTCCTGCCTGGCTCTAATTATCTCAACGTCTCTGTCACTTTGCCGTGCGCCCTTGTGCCTGTCTTTTCCGCTTCCTCTCTATTTCTTTCAAACTTAAAAAAAATTGCCTTAATAATTCTGCCAATGTTAAAGAAACAGTCCAACAAAAATGCTTCCTTGTCTCAAATTCTCTCCCTGTAGTGTTGAGAAGTGGCGCTGAGAAATCTTTAGACTTCCATGGAAGCCTCTTAACCCGCTCCTGCAGCACAATCCACTTCTTCTCCATGAATTCACATGTTTAGCGACCATTCCAAGAAGTCATGTCATATATTTCAATCAGGAGACTCTTCATTTAAAAGTCAAAATACGTTTAATGAACATGGTGCAAAATAGGTTGCAGCCTGTTCTCATGAACCTTTCAAAAAGCTACAAAAAGATGGGCACTCTAATTCATATGATTTACACGTTTTATTGTTGTTGTTGTTGTTGCTGTTTTCATCACTTTGACGGCTGTTGTATAAGAACGCGGGCTGGCCACGTAGGGAGAAGGTCGGGGTAACGGGGATGACGGGATAACACAAGACTTCAAGCCAGGGATCGGAGTTGGCTTCCTAGGGAAAAACACAGGAAAAAACAACAAAAACAAATATCGCCTCTGACACATCTGCTTCCAATAGAGCAAAGCTCAGCTTGGCTCCGATACCTTTTGGGTATTGACCAATTTAAAGTGTGAAGGAAGACAAAGAATGGTTTTCCATTGTTTCCATCGGCAATGTGTTATTAAAGTATACAGGGTCTATAAATGCAATGCTGTAATAGAAAAATAGGTATCAGTTCCATAATTTATAATGTGAAATATATATGTATGTATATTGAGCATAGGCATGTTAATAAAGGTATTAGCACTAGGGAACAATTTACAATAGAAGTTCTAATTATATTATATAATATATGTTTCTTTTGGGAGTGTTTTAAAGGGGCGCTATGCAGTTTTAGCCATTTCTTCGCTGTTTTCTCTCCTTTTGCTCTGTAACCAACTGTCACATGACCAGTCGGCAGTCATCTAGCTTTCGTATGATATCATACGTTTTAGTATGCATGACTTTTCAACCTGTTCTCACTTCAAAGGCGTAAATATATATATATATATTATATATATATATATATATATATATATATATATATATATATATATATATATATATATATATATATATATATATATATATATATATATATATATATATATATGTGTGTGTGTGTGTGTGGAGGCTGGAGGGTCTTTTATTCAATCAACTGTCTTTTATTCAAGTGCTTCCATCTCTGTTGTTCCAGTATTTCCTTTAACCACGAGACGCATTCTCTCGTCATGTGCGGATAAAAACCTGCCTCGTAATATTGATGTAGAATTTTCACCCAAGATGTTGTTTCTCCTTCAGTACCTAGGAATTAACATAGAAAATACTTGAATGGAAACGTTTGTCTGCCTCTCTCTCTCTCTTTTTCTTTCTATCTGTCTCTCTCCCTCCCTCTTACTTTCTATCTGTGGCCGAGTTGTTCTTTCCATCGTCTTTCCATCTTTCCGCGGTCGTCTGTTTTTTTGGTGCATGGAGACGTCGGCTCTAAGCAACACACTCAATGAAAGCTGTGTTCCCCTCATTAGCAGCGCAGGGAAAGCCCCAGCTCTGCCTCACACACACACACACACACACACACACACATACACACACACACACACACACACACACACACACACACACACAGGCTCTTTTATGCGTGAAGCGGTGTCAGTTTCTGGTGTTCAGAGATGCGAGCGCTCCAGATGTGTGTCTCCGCTCAGACCAAACTGCTGCTGTTTCTCTCAGTCGGGTTTATTCGACTTAACTTCCTGCTGCTCATCGTCCTTCATCGCCCCAACACTCGCTGTCGTGTGTGTGTGTGTGTGTGTGTGTGTGTGTGTGTGTGTGTGTGTGTGTGTGTGCGCGCGCGTTGGTAGCGTACAGACTGACAGTGAGGCGCAGATGTCATTAACCGATAAAAAGCAGTGACAGTTTTAAACTGCTTTATGTCCGCCAATCACAGTGTAATGTGTTTAAATGTATTTTTTAATAATCAGTTTCTAATTTCAACATTTTTTGAGTAATTCTTCTTGCGTGCACATCTCTCTTTAAAGCAGCAATCCTTTATATTTTTTATAATAATGTAGTGAATGTGAAAAGATTTCTCTGTTAGTAATCTGCAGCTCCTCTCATCTTTACACAGCTGCATTTAGAGTTTCAGTTCTTTGCACACTGTTACTTAGACAACGGGCCCTATTTAACGATCTGAGCGCACGGCCTGAAACGCCTGGCACAAGTGCGTGTAGGGCGTGTCCAAATCCACTTTTGCTAGTTTGACGGCGGAAAAAAGGGTCCGCGTGTCGGGCGCATGGTCCTAAAGGGTTGTTCTTGGTGTCTTCATTATTTCATAGGTGTGTTCTGGGCGTAACATTCAATCAGCCAATCAGAGGACCTTGGTGCATTGCTATTATGATGCCGGATTTGCACCGTCATATTTTTATTTGTAATCTGTGTGTGTGCTGCTGCGCTTCCCTGTGTGTGTAATAAGCATAGTGTGTGTCCCTGTGCATGAGCCTAGGAGCATTTTACTATTGTGCTATTAAAATAACAATGAAATGCTGCGTTGAATTTAGAGGTTTTTGTTGGACAATGGCGCGATTACTTCCGCTGCCTTGCGATAGCAAAACGCCCAGAATGCACCTGAACACACCTCCCTGTAAAACCAGCACGCCCAGAATGCACCTGAACACACCTCCCTGTAAGACCAGCACGCCCAGAATACACCTGAACACACCTCCCTGTAAGACCAGCACGCCCAGAATACACCTGCACACACCTCCCTGTAAGACCAGCACGCCCAGAATACACCTGAACACACCTCCCTGTAAGACCAGCACGCCCAGAATACACCTGCACACACCTCCCTGTAAGACCAGCACGCCCAGAATACACCTGAACACACCTCCCTGTGAGACCAGCACGCCCAGAATACACCTGCACACACCTCCCTGTAAGACCAGCACGCCCAGAATACACCTGCACACACCTCCCTGTAAGACCAGCACGCCCAGAATACACCTGAACGCACCTCCCTGTAAGACCAGCACGCCCAGAATACACCCGCACACACCTCCCTGTAAGACCAGCACGCCCAGAATGCACCTGAACACACCTCCCTGTAAGACCAGCACACCCATGGGCACACAGATGGGCGCAGGTGCATTTGCTTTTTAAAAACGCGGGCGCTGGACGGTCTTAAAATACCAAAGACACTTGCGCCGCATTGCGCTGGATGCAAGACAGGTCCCTACAAGTATTTATATATGTATTTTCTTTGTTTTTCATCTGTACCATGTATGTATGCTGGCTGTATATTTTTTTCTTGGTGTTTTTTAAGTTCCTTTTTTTGCATTTCACGCCTCCTTTGTTCCTAATTAACCAATTTAGTATATTTATCCTTCTACTCTCTTCCTTCCTCAATTGCTGTTTCTTCTTCTGTCTTCCTTCTGTACCTTTTGTTTCCCCATCTCTTTGAACTTTTTTTCCACCTATCCTTGCCTCCATTCCCCCGCTCCCTTCCTTCTCTTCTCAATCCGCTTCATTGATTCATCAACCACCAGAAATGTGCTAAACCTAATCTAAAGAATTGTTTTTACAGGCATGTTCACCTACATGAAGGACTCACGCTGCCATTGGTTCAGCAGTTGGAAGTGCGACAACTATTCAGAGTTCCAGTTGGTCGGGACTGTATCCTTTATACCAAAAACAAACCACGTAGAGTGTGTATTACATGTATTACATGTAATGTACATTTTTATATATTAATAAAATAGGTTTAGTTAAAAGGATGCTTAGATGATTTTAATCCAGTTTTGCATCATGTAGTGAAACAGTTGCAGAGATCAACTGTAATAAAAGTGTCAAACTGTCACTTTATACACACACACACACACACAAACATACATACATACATACATACATACATACATACATACATACATACATACACACACATACAGGCCCCCACATACACACACACATACAGTCTCACACACACACAGTTTTCTATTTTACTCCCCCTCCCTCCTCGTCTCACACACCATAACACACTATTTTAAATCACAGAGGAGAACGGGATACTATAATGTGTGTTCTTAGGTCATAAACCTGCAGACTGAACACAAATGACTCAAACTAAATGTATCTTATTTCAGCACAGAATATGAAATAAAACAGGCAAGGTTTCAAAGTGAAACATTTCCCCAAAAACAGGGCGGCTTCAGTGATTTCACACCCACGTACTCTTACATAACAAATAAGTGCAAAAAAGAAGACAAAGAAGTTGTATTGAAGAAAGAAATATTGTAAAAGGCATTTCACAATACAAGTGGACGCTGCATGCTTGAAATGATCTACTAGCAACGCTGTTTTATAAGATGGTTTGCAAACAGTATCTTACAGTATTAGAGGATCATACTGTAAATGGCAGTGCATTCTGGGAGAAAAAAAGTATATCTATCTGCGAATGTTACAGATTATAGGTATTTACTGTTACTACCAATGCATCTTGGGAAAATGAAGAATAAGGTGCGAATTACACTGTGCCAGTATATTACTCTAACTTTGAATAGTACAATAAGAAACTGTATTCCATTTAAATACAGCAGCTTAACAGAGTCTCCCCCTGCAGGAGATCAGATAGAAAGCAGCTTTAAGGAGTCCCCCCTGCTGGAGATCAGATATAATGCAGCATCAAGGAGTCTCCCCCTGCTGGAGATCAGATATAATGCAGCATCAAGGAGTCTCCCCTTGCTGGAGATCAGATATAATGCAGCATCAAGGAGTCTCCCCCTGCTGGAGATCAGATATAATGCAGCATCAAGGAGTCTCCCCCTGCTGGAGATCAGATATAATGCAGCATCAAGGAGTCTCCCCCTGCTGGAAATCAGATATAATGCAGCATCAAGGAGTCTCCCCTTGCTGGAGATCAGATATAATAGCATCAAGGAGTCTCCCCCTGCTGGAGATCAGATATAATGCAGCATCAAGGAGTCTCCCCTTGCTGGAGATCAGATATAATGCAGCATCAAGGAGTCTCCCCCTGCTGGAGATCAGATATAATGCAGCTTTAAGGAGTCTCCCCCTACTGGAGATCAGATATAATGCAGCTTTAAGGAGTCTCCCCCTGCTGGAGATCAGACATAATGCAGCTTTAAGGAGTCTCCCCCTACTGGAGATCAGATATAATGCAGCTTTAAGGAGTCTCCCCCTGCTGGAGATCAGACATAATGCAGCATTAAGGAGTCTCCCCCTGCAGGAGATCAGATAGAAAGCAGCTTTAAGGAGTCTCCCCCTGCAGCAGATCAGATAGAAAGCAGGGTTAAGGCACTTCCGCATTTGCAGCACTTTGCTGAATTGGATGCTTTGTGCACTAATATTAACAGTCTATGGTACGTACAATTAAGGCCACGTATTATACCTCAGATAGCTGCACATTTGTTCCTCCACTTTGCAGCCAGTTTGAGCAAGAAATGAGCCTATTTTTTGTTCAACAGCTACAAGTACACCATGTGTACCTACATTCATCAGAAAGTCACAGTACTGCGTGATAAGAAACGGTCGTCAGGTGAAACATTCATGCATTACTTTTTCTTCTGTAGTTTGAAATACTACAGTGTTGTTTTTCTGTTGTTCCTGCTATTTGTAAAATATACTTTCAGGACTAAGTGTGTGTGTGTTTGTACTTCTGTGAGTGTGTGTGTATATATACAGTATGTGTGTGTGTGTAGTCTATGTGAATAGAGAAGGATCCAGCACTACATCCTAAATTACTGGCCAGCTGGGAATTGTCAAAAGGTTATATAACCTAATAGCTGCCATTTCCTCGCCAGGTTAGTGTGTGTGTGTGTATGTGTATGTGTGTGTGTGTGTGTGTGTGTGTGTGTGTGTGTGTGTGTGTGTGTGTGTGTGTGAGAGAGAAAAAAATCAGATGGAGGGAGCAAGACAGAGAGAAAGAGAGGACAGAGAAAAAAAAACATGGAAGGGTGGGAAGTGTGTGTTTGTGTATGTGCGGATGTCTGGGTATGTCTGTGTGTGTGTGTGTGTGTGTGTGAACGTGCGTGCGTGTGTGTGGGTGGGTATGTGTGCGTACTACTTGGTGTTGAGATGTGTGTTAATGCCTGTGTGTATCTGGGTGGGTGTGTCTGTGTGCGAGTGTGCGTATGTGTGTGTGTGTGTGCGTGTGTGTCCTCCTGGGTGTTCCACGTGTGTGCTCGCGGTAAGAGCTAATTTATCAATGTCCCTCGTTTTGGCAGAGTTGTCATGCTAGCGTTGCATCACTCTGGAGATAAAGAGGCAGCGGTGAGAAATAAGGACGCTGGAGAGAAAATGTGTGTGTGAGAGAGAGCGAGCGAGATGGAGAGAGACACACACACACACTGGAGGCTGAGATGGAAAGAGAGTATAGACAAATAACAAACATAAACATGTGAAATACCAAACTCCTTTCTACATATATTGCAAAAGACTTTGTTTGCATCCCGTAAAACTGCAGTAATCCCGGGTGTTTCCCTCCCCAGTACTCCATGTACCTGGAGAGACATTTTTCTTTTTAATCTACGTGATCATCCGGTCCCGGGACACCAGCCTGAGCCTCCATTTCAACAATAAATGAATAAACAATAGCAAAGCGTGTGATCGAAATTCACACCTAGCCGCCTACGTAGGGCCGAGGTACTGTTGTTGTTGTTGAACAGTTTTTAATGTTCTATCAGCCTAGAACTCGAGAGAGACTGCTTTTGAGACTTTGCTCAAATTTTTGGGACAATTAGGGCAGAATTCAGGAATTTGGGACAACTGCTTGGACGTCAGGTCACCCTACCTTCCTTCCTCTAAGGCTTTCATCCGTCTTCCATCTCTTCATTGCATTTGGCTCCTCCATTGATTCATTTGTTCATAATTACCCAAATTACTTTAGTTATCTATCTACTACACATGTCAATCTCAAGGCCCGCGGGCCAAGTCAACTGCCTTGTCCTAATGTACTTCTAAATGTGCCTGACAGGAGCCCTGAGGTGGATCCTTCTTCATATCTTAAGCTTTTGTGATGTGGATATTTGCAGAATTTAGAATTTTGAGGCAGGATCTGTTTGTTGTTTGTGGCTCGTCCTGCAGCTGCATCAATGGAGCGGCACAGAGTTTAAGGAACAGTGTGGCAAACAGAAGGAAGTGGGTAGAAAAACAGACGGAGAGATAATGTGAAACAGACTGGGCATGAATAGAGAGAGAGAGATATTTAAATGTCTGTCCCATTAAAATGAAGATATACAGTATGATCGAGGGCCTCTAAATGCTTTTCTGTTCCGTACACTCAGTTTGATGTGTGTGTGTGTGTGTGTGTGTGTGTGTGTGTTTCTTTGACTTCATAATGACCTTAATGGTTGCGGTAATAGTACAGTTAATGTTTATTTTCATGTCGGTGCCTTTGTGTGTGTGCCTACCTGCAATCAGTAGTTCTCACACACACACACACACACACATTCAACCTCCACACACAATTACACTACATCTGGTCACCACATGTGGCAGCTGTGAACACTTTTTGTGTGTGTGTGTGTGTGTGTGTGTGTGTGTGTGTGTGTGTGTAGATGGGACATTCAGTTCTGTACATGAACTAAACACAAACACACACATTAAAGTTACACAATGAAGTCATTTATAGTCAACATTAAACTCTTTTCTGCCATAAAAGAAAAAAAAAAACTGGCTGGTCTTTTTCAGTTCACACACACACACACACACACACACACACACACACACGGACCGTTAGGTCTGATTTAACACTGCGAGTTTCAGACTGAACACCAGTAAAATCCAGCTGTTTTCTGTCGGGCTGTTTTTAAATGTTTTAAATTTTAGGAATTTAAATGTTCATCTGTGTTGGATTTTCAGCTCCACCTTATAAAGACTACAGTTTCTGCTCTGACAGCTTTGATTCTATTATTATTATTATTATTTTATTTTATTTTATTGGGCTGCTCGATTATGTGGAAAAAATCATAATCATGATTGTTTTGGTCAATAGTGAAATCAGAGTTGTTTAAGACGATTACCCATTGACTTATAGAGAGATGTTGCATTTATTGAAGTTAGGAAACAGTGAAAAAGTTCAACAAATCAACGGCATAAACAACGTGAACTGTGAAATTCCCTGTACTACTTCCCTGTTTGTCTTGATTACTCTGTTTTGTGATCGTTAGGAGCCGAAATTGAAATTACCATCAACATATGATCACTTGCTCAGCCCTAATCGGAATCATGCCCGTCTATATTCTAAAATAACAGTGTTGTGTTACTGTTGAGATGTTATTGAGGATACTTCTTTTTAAGCGCCTTTTCATTTGATTTTTGGCACATTTACTTTTGGTCACCCATGCATTATTTTGTCACCAGGGTCGCTGGTTCAAGTCCCCTTAAGGACCAAAGTACGGAGTGTGGATTGGTAGCTGGAGAGATGCTAGTTCACCTCCTGTGCACTTCCAGGTGCTGTTGAGCAAGGCACCGTACCGTGCACCCTCCCATCCACTCTGCTAGTCCAGCACTGGCCGACCCCCCCCACTCTGACATCTCTCCAATAGTGCATTATTAGGTCCTGAGCATGTGTGTATTCCAGGCCTGTGTATAGTGATTCCGACAAAAAGATTGTGAAATACATGTTTTAAATGCAATTTCCCAATAAACAGTATAAATTATAAATTACTTCCAGCATCTGTGGAGAGCTAGGCTAGCGCTGGGTGCGTGAGACAGAGTTACGACATGCACGGAGATGAGAAGGGTATGTATGGACTTATCTAACTCTGGGGGATACGGTCAATAAGCTGGCGTGTTCTTTTAACTGCTCCTCAGGTCCCTGCAGGATAAATCCAGACAGATAGCTAGACTATCTGTCCAATCGGAGATTCCTGTTGACGACTTTTACTTTTGAACGTACGCATGTTCCACCAAAACAAGTTCCTTGAGACTTGAGACTATTTTTCAGAGACGCAACATCCTGAGACGTATGTGATTGGTTTAAAGAAATGCCAATAAGCCAGAGCATGTTTACTCCCATCCCAGAATGTTGTGTGGACTAGCTAGACCCTCCTGTGCAGCTCTGTGGCGGAAGGTCTGGACATGTGACAATACTGTCTATATGACATTATGGATCAGATGAAATGTAGGTTAGTTTACCAGACAGTGTAACTTCCTCCTTAACCTGCTGTGTTATCAGCTGATGGGCTTAGCCGTGTACAACAGCATCGCTCTGGACATCCACTTTCCCCTCTACTGTTACAGGTACGTGTGTGTGTGTGTGTTAATGTGTGTTAATGTGTGTTCCCCCATGTTGAAACAAAACCTACGTCTTTATATGAAAAAGCTTGCTTGTTTGTTTGTGTTTGTGTGTGTGCGAGTGCGTGCGTGTGGTGATACTTTAGTTTGTTAAGTTTTTTAATAGCTACATATTTGTGTGTGTTATTTTAGTTTGTCCCATGTTTTATATATATAGCTGTGTGTGTGTGTGTGTGTGTGTGTGTGTGTGTGTGTGTTTCTGATGTGCTGCTCCACCCCCACCAGCAGGAATGTACAGTAACTGGTAACTTGGTTGATGTTTCCCTGAATGTTTGTCCACTCTCAAAGGAAGCTCCTCACTCCCCCTACTGCACCATGTGACCAAAATGCCCTTGTCGGCATGACAACCGCCACCCTGGACGACCTGCTGCAGATCATGCCGGTACGTGTCACTGGTTCGAATTGCCGGGGCTGCGTGTGAAAATCTCTCTGAACTTAAAGGGACTAAAGACTAAGGTTCAGGTGTAACTTTGAAACTAACCGACAACGTTTTGCTTGTTGATGTATATTTTATTACGTTAAAACCCAAACATTTGACAAAGGAAACAACCAAAAAACCCCACTGCTTGTATAAAAATACATGTTCAAGCCTAGTTGTGTTGAAGACATAAGACATTGTGTTACATTAAACCATATAGCCTAGGTGTAGATTTTGGGGGGGATGCAGGGGAAATGCCCCCACCCACCACCGTAGACATATCAAAGACACCCCAAAAAGATGTAAAAATAACCGTTCAGGGGATCAAAACATATTTCTATATCCTTCTCAGGGTGGTGGCTCTCCAAAACTTGAATTTGTTTTCATTTTCTTACAGTATTGAAGAAAAAAATAAAAATAATATTCAAATCCCAAAATTGAAAATCAAAGACCTTCCCAGCAAACAAATATCAGTATAGTCGGACGTTCGGATCCAGCGCTACTTTTTACCAGTAAATATATGTTTTCCAACGATTTCAGACCCAGGAAATGAAGTGTTTGACCATAGGTGTGACTTATTATAATCAAAACTGGGCTTTTCCCGTTGTTGTGGCTTTTTAATATTTTTGCCTGTTTTTTCAACGTTGTTTTGTTGCTTTTTTGGGAGTTTTTGACGCCTTATTTAAGGTGATTTTGGACAATTTGTTCAAGTTTTATGTCGATATTTTCAACGTTTTTGTTGCCTTTTTTCAGGGAGTTTTGGACAATGTTTTAGACGTTTTTCTCACTTTTTCCAACTTCCAAGTTTTTTTTCTACAATATTTTTGTTGTTTTTCTCACTTTTTATAAAAAATACATGCATACATGTCCCGGGACCTACCTCCCTCAATAGTTGGAGATTTCAAACCAACATAGTTACCATTTTTACGGGGAGGACCCCCAGTCCTCCCCTCCCCCTCTTATAATTTGTACCACCCCAAAACCTACATCTTTACATTAAACTAAAAAAGCTTGATCTTTCTGATCTAGTGATATAACTCCTGTTGTTATTTGATGCTATAAAGAAAATTGAATTGAACTTGTAGTTCTGTGTACTGTCACTAGAGGGTGCCAGAGGTACACTTTTGATCTGTGTGTTCATTTCAAGCCCCGACCCCCCCCCAATCCCTCAAAGAAGCATGGTCTTTGTAAAGTTTAAATATAACTTTATCTGCTGCTGTCAGATTGAAGTTGGGTCTCCGGCAGATAATATACTTAATATAACTTTGGTAACTTTGTGTCAAAACCCATTCATGCATTTTGTCTACTACTCCAACTTTTACGTCACTTTAAATATATTTAACATGCAGTAGTTTTCAATTCTACCTTCATTTACAATTGTATGCACTAGTTTAGAGTTTTTTTAGATAATATTCAAAGTATATGATTGTCTTTTATCTATAGTTAGTGTGATTATGGCTGGGTACAAAATTCAGTACTTTAAGGCACTGACCAAATAGCCTTTTAAAGTATTGAGTATCAAAAAATGCCTCGTCATGCAATACCCAATTTCAATCCCTTACGGAGTAACTCTCATCAGCCACAGAGAGCCAATAAGCACGCAGCAGGCTCCTACCAAGATCTAATAATAGGCTCGTTAGAGATCAGTCAAGTCTGCGATCGCTGCCCAATGCATGCTGGTTAGATTTGTGTCCGACTTGATCCTGACTTGATCTGACGTCATGCACACGTGGGCAACGATTACGTCACGAGGGAAACACCGGCCTGCATGCTGATCTAACAGCTGATTGGTTCAGAATCGACTCAGCATGATGACATTTTATAAAGGCTTTTGTATTGGTTTTGAATAGGAGGGATTTTAACTGCTATTTGTCTGATAAAGGCTTATTGTGTACAGAGCACATGTTGTGTGGCTGATAGTGACATTCAGAAGTCAGAGAGACTAAATCTGTTCTGATAACAGTCTGTTGTTAATTAACATCAGCAACAGATCACATGTAGAGTATTTTAACCGCTACTCATACTCATACTACTCTACTCTATACTCTGTACAACCAGAGACAACAAGCTGATTTTTATGTCTGATGACATTTTACTAAATCGGACCTAACAGGATGTGAGTGTTTCTGTGACTTCCTGTTCAACCTGAAGGCTGCTGGAGACGGCTGGGAACTGTCCGTCTCAACAGTAGATCTTGGTCCTACTCTCGTTCACCTTACAACAAGCCTAATGTCTATGATTGGCTAGTGTTACACAGGAAAAACTACGTTACACAGAGCCAGGGCTCACGTAGAAATATCTGTGTAAAAACAGTTTTATATCTGGATATTTTAAAGTGCCCATAAAAAAGAAAATGTATGTAGGAGTAAAGTAAGATCAGAGGTGGTACTAAAAAAAAAGTACTAAAATATAAGTAAAAGTATCAAGACTTTGAAATATTACTCAATTAAAAGTAAGTAAAAGTAATAAGTAGTTCATTTAAAATGTACATTAAGTAAAAGTTACTTAGTTACATTTAAAAATTAACAACAAAACTACTCAATACAGTAACGTAAGTAAATGTATTTTGTTACTCTCCATCTCTGAGTAAGATTAGGTTCAAAGCTGTCACTTAGCAACGGAGAAACTCTTGTGACCAACAGAACAGTTCAGCTGTGTTGTGCATCCGCTTTCAGTCAAAGATGCAGAACATTCACTCGAAGTTAGTGCTCAAGTTTCACATCCAAAATCGTCCTGAAGGTCGAAAACACTGGATCTCACACACACACACACACACACACACACACCTTTTATACCTGAACATGAAATGGAAATGATGGAATCTTAATGACGATGAAAACCTTTCAGCTATTCACTGGTCTGAAATCTGTTGTCCTTACTAGATATATTTCACTTAAACGGATAAAGACAGTACAAATCTCGTTGACTGTTTTTCAAATATTTGTTCTTGTATTTTATCCTATTATTATTTCATGTATATTGTATCCTAGTATGTCGCTTCCCGACCCCGACAGGTTAGAAGAAGGAAACATGGAGGACCACACGTATTGAAAATCTAAATTTCAGGAACAGGAGTCTTCTTCTTCACCCAGAAAAAGAAAAAAAGGAGATTGAAAAGAGCAAGAGACCGTCTTTTTGAAGCGTGAAGGCTACCATAGCTGTGATATGTACTTGCGTGAGAGAGTTGATTGCAATGTATGATCTCAATGGTAGATGGGAGTATTTCCTGCACATTGGACCTTTAGATGTTATCAGAAACACATTTGGGTGAACTATTTTCATAGAATAAGAGAACGTTTCCAAACGAGCCGCTGTGTTAGGTTTTGAAACCCTGGGAGCAGACAGCCCTACGAGTGAAGCGTTCGTCCAATCAGGTGCAGCCATCGTGGCTGAAGGACGGTGGAGCCATTGCTTTACAGTAATCAGTTAAGAGAAATTGATAACTGCTAGTAGCAAGCCCATTAAGTGTACAATGCTGGGATGCGGGGCGAACATCCTGTGGACACGCACCAGAATGAATCAATGAATCCCCTTCTAAGAGAATTCATTCAAACCAGTGACCTCTGACTCCCATCACTGCATGTTGTTGATCCTGGTCCTGTACTCTTGTGTCTATGTGTAGGAGCTGGCTCACGGTTTGGGAGAGCTGCTGAGCTACGAGGGAAACGTGGAGGAAGACTTCTACCTCACCTTCCAGGTATCGCCATAAATTTACACCAATTCAGCTGAGTTGTGCATCAGCTTTGAGCCAAAGATCCAGAACATTCACTCAAAGTTAATCCAAAAACGTCCTGAAGGTTGAAAACTTCAACAGACCCTGAATCTGGGTCAGCGAATGGACACACACACACACAAACACACACACACACACTCACACATGCACACACTGCGGTGCCAACAGGCTGCGTGGTTATATAACAGCAGGATATCAGATACTAGGCCTGCAGTTGGTGTCTGGCCTCTCTAGTGACCTCAGACCAGGACCTGAAGTTAACTTTTTGGACCACCTACCACAGTGGATTTAAAACTTATCATTGCACCTACAATAATGCAGCTGTCCTTCATTTGGTGCATATCTACTAACTGTGCATATTAAGATACTGATTAGACAGCGTGATTATTGCACAGGTGGGCCTTAGGGTGTCCACAATTAAAGGGAACTCTAAAAACTGTATTGGGGGAGTCTGAAGTTAGTCCTGAAGTTTCACATCCAAAACCGTCCTCAAGGTTGAAAACACTGGATCACAAGCGCGCCCGCACACACACACACACAAACACACACACAAACACGCACACACACACACACACACACACACACACACACACACACACACACACACACTGCGGTGCCAGAACAGGCTGCATGGTTACATAACAGCAGGATATCAGATACTAGGCCTGCAGTTGGTGTTAGGCCATAACTCTAGTGACCTCAGACCAGGACCTGAACTTTTTTGACCACCTGGATTTTTAAATTTATAAAGGTTTATTTACAAACGTAATAACCAGTGGTATAGTTAGTGCTCTATAAGTGGTTTTATTTACAATTCTTAAGGCTCTCTTTTGAAGAAAGACCTCCAAACAGTAAGTAATGTATGGAAGTATGAAGGAACAATACAGCGTATACAATGAGCGTTGATTTAATAAATAATTGGTTTTATACAGTATTGATTTGGATATTTTGCCATTAATATAGTGTATATGTGGCTTGCGACATCATTTTTCATCGATTATGACTCCCAGAAATTTAAGTTCTTTTACTCTTTCAATTTCAATATCATTTATTTTAAGTTTTTTGTGTAAAGTTGTGGCACGATTACCAAAAATCATAAATTAAGTTTTACTTAAGTTCAGTGTTAGTTTATTAGCATCAAACCAGCTCTTCATCTTTTTTAATTAATTGTGTGCTGTATCCAAGAGTTGTTCCAGATTTTCCCCAGAACAGATTAAATTAGTATCCACAGCAAATAAAATGGTTGTCAGTGTTTTGACACCTCCCATGCATTATTTATATACAACAATGGTCCCAACACTGACCCCTGGGGGACCCCACAGGTGATTTTCTTTACCTTTGATTTACGGTTTTGCAAATCAACATATTGTCTTCTGTTCTGTAAGTAGCTATTTAACCATGAAAGTGCAGTCCCCCTAAATTTTTGTGTAATTTCATGATCAATAAATTGCGGTTTACTGTATCAAATGCCTTATGAAGATCCAAGAATATCCCCACTGCATATTTTTTTTGTTCTAATGCTGTTAATATTTCTTCTACAAATTGGATAATTGTATGTGAAGTTGTCCTATTAGCCCTGAACCCATATTTCTGATCACAAAGAATATTACGTTTAGGAATGAAGCTATCAATACTTGTATTGTATTTTTGGGAATTGGGAGAGCATGTTTTTCACCAGCCGTGTATATTGGTATCACCTTTGCCATTTTTATTTTATCTGGAAAGACCCCAGTTTTCAGAGATTGATTACATACATGCGTTAGTGGTTTGACAACACAGCCAATAATACTTTGGACCATAAACATGTCAATACCATTCCAGTCAGTGGACTTTTTACTCTTAAATTGGTTATCAATCTCAATAACAACACGAGGGTTAAAACATCACTGTAAGTTGGACTTAACATGACATCGGCATGTTTTATGAAGTCTCCCTGCCGCTTAGTCTAGTAACCAGATAATGTACATAAAGACATACTTTGTGGTGCAGCTGGAGTTCTATATAAAGCCGGAACATATGTGAGAAGAAACATGATTTAAAAGGCTGAGTGGGGGTGTTACTTGAACCTACAGGGTGAGCTATACACTGGTCTCAGTCACACCACTGTGCCACTGACAAACCCATTGACCTGCAGCCCCCACTGCCTCTCTCTCTGGCATTTCTCCCACTCACTGTGGATCCCCGTTTCTCCTGCATGTTTGTTCATCCATTTGTGTCTCGTTTACTGTATGTATTTATACATATTTCATATTTATACCCTTCTAAGTTTGCACTGCTGTACTTGCAAAAGCCCTCACTGACAAAATTAATTCCCTATAACCCCGTCAACCCTTAACCTCTACGAAATTCTAACTATAAACCCAAACTTTATTTATATTCCACAGACCAGGGGCGATTCTAGGACCAAAGCTTTCGCAGTGCCTAGCATCCTTTTAACGTAATTTTTTTGATGAAATTCTTTTATTAGGAATAACCCCTTGAGATGTAGCATCTCATTTTTGAGGGGGTCCTTCAAGGGAAGAAAATCCAGTACATTCACAATTAGACATGACAGTAAAAAAATATATACATAACAAATAACACAAGTACTGACAGACAAAAGACAAAAGCTCTCTGTCACATTAAAACCACCCATATCCTCCCCATTCCAACCCTTAAATATTAGACAATAAACAGTTAAGGTCATTAACATAGACAGTTCAGAAAAGAATTAAGAAAATAAAAAATAATAAGAAAAAAATTATTTTAATGTTTACTGTGGACAATGAAGTCATATCATTTGGACCTTACGCTCTCTAAAATGGCGAGGGGGCTAAAATCCCCCCTGCCACATACTGTATTTAACACTGCAATAAACAAAGTATATTCATCTAATTTCTAGTCAAAATATCTAATAACACTTACTGTCGCCTAACAAGTTGTATTTCAGTGAGATACAGGGACATGTTTTTTAGATGATGCATCTTGTATATCTTATTTGAAAGTCTTGGAAACGTCTTTTTTTTTTAGTCATATCTCTGAAACAAGCTGTTTTTTATTTACATCTAATAAGGTTTTAAAGCTCCTGTGTTATTTGTAAAAGATGGATCACATTGTTTGAAGATCATATCTTATTTCAAAAGATCTTACCAAGTGAATTTTACCTGTACCACTGGCGGAGTTTTACTTATTACAAGCAAAAACACAAGGATTCATTGTTTTGTTTTATACTTATTTAAAAAAAAAAAAAATCCAGTGAATGAACATATTTTGGGAAATCTGCTCCTTCCCTGATTGTTACCACGCTACTAAGGCTGTAACTAACAATTATACATGGCATTTTGCTGTCATTAGTGTATGAGTGTGTGAATGAGAGAATAATAATAATAATAACTTATCTTTTATTATAAATTACAATTTACACTCTGTTGACATTACACACAGGCCTGAACTACACACACATGCTGAGGTCCTATACATGCATTAAATGGATGGATGTCAGAGTGGGGGGACCATTCACCATTTTACGAGACAATGAAAAGGCTTTATCACCTATGTGACATTGTCTGTGTTTGTGTGTGTGATTGTCTCAGGTGTTCCAGGAGGAAATGGGCGTGGTCAAATCCCACAACCTGAAGCCTGGAGGAGACAAAATCCCCGTCACCAAGCAGAACAGAAAGGGTGAGTCCACTCTGAGATTCACCGCTTCTCCACCTTAGCAGTGAATGACTCAGCAGTTCATTGCGCTCGCTGACACACAGAAATCTTGAATCATGATATGCGAGGTCCATGACCCAACGTACATCTACCCTGCAAATTTAAAGTTGCTCACATTAGTGTAAGGAGTGGCCCTAGATGGTACCCTCTAAATTTTGTAAAAATCAGATACACCGTTCATGAGCTTGATTGAAGATCTGGTGACTTTATTGCACAGAAGCTGGAGTGAAGATAATGATGACCTCTTCTGAAGAGTCCACCATGTTTTTTTAATCCTCCGTGTAGAGCAGTACACATTAAATCCACTATGTAATAAAGAGCAGCTCATCCACACAGCCACAAAGTACTGCCCATAACTGATTTTAGAAGATTGTAATACAGAGTGACTCATTTTCCATTGAGCAGCTTGTGTTGCCATCCAGGTCCAGCTCTGTGCCAATGTCCGTCCCCCCCACCCCGTGTGTTGAATGGAAGGGCCAAGACTGGAGGGTGAATGGGGAAAAGTTTGTAATGGAAGATTAAAAATTGCAATGTTGTTTCTTTTCTCTCCACAGAGTACGTCCAGCTGTACGTGGACTTCCTGCTGAACAAATCCATTTATAAACAGTTTGCTGCCTTCTACCACGGCTTCCACAGTGTGTGTGCCTCTGATGCACTCATGGTGAGTCCACAGTGTGTGTGCTTAACTCCGGCTGATTTCTGAGGACTATGGTTACCTGGTCCTCAGATCTCTGCAGGGTAAATCCAGACAGCTAGCTAGACTATCTGTCCAATAGGAGTTTTCTGTTGCACAACCAGGGTTACATAACATCGGTGGAAACGTCCTCCTTTCGGCTCCTTTTAGTCGCTTTTCGCTGCTTTTTGTCTCCTTTTTGTCACCTTTTCGTCTCTTTTTCGTCTCCTTTTCTTCACATTTTCATCACTTTTTTGTAGCCTCTTTGTCACATTTAATCGCCTTTTAGTCGCTTTTTGCCGCTTTTTTGTCCCCTTTGTCATCTCCTTTTCGCTGCCTTTTCATCGCCTTTTCGTCTCCTTTCCATCTACTTTTTATCTCCTTTTTGTCACCTTTTTCGTAGCCTCTTTGTCACCTTTTCATCGCCTTTTAGTCGCTTTTCTTTGGTTTTTGTTGCCTTTGTTGTTGCCTTGTTGTCATGATAAACGCAGACATAGGACTATGGTTCATAGTCATAGCATAGTGGCATGGTGAGCAATGATTATCAGTTATTTGCTGATTACATTTAATTTGGCCGAGACATGATTTGATATATGTGTGTGGTAGCTAGCTAGGAAAATTAGTTTGGTTGTCAAATGTGCATACTTTAATGTAGCAAAATTCTTTCCATAACTTTTGGTCTGGTAACGGAGTTAAAGGCAAAAAGCCTTTTTTGGCCAACTCATTGTAAATGGTAATTAAAACCTATTCTATTCTACCCAATAACACTTCCAGATCAGAAATGTTTCTCAAGAGTAAGCTAGTTTTGGGGCCAAATAAGCTCTGCTGTATATACTGTATAAATATCACACTTTAGCATTGAGCATAGCTACCTATTTTCAGTATATTTGCATCAAAGTGCATTCACAGTTCAACTTCTGCTTCTTTATTTTACATCCATCTGTTTTTTTTTTAGTCTGCATGTTTTTGTCTGCCTCTTCTGTTTGCATTTGATCACTCAGTCAAGTGCACAATGTCTGACATCTCAAGATGTGTGTGTGTGTGTGTGTGTGTGTGTGTGTGTGTGTGTCAGTTTTAAGCTGTACGGGCATGTACTTTTACAATTAACTCTTGGGTGTGTGGTGCAGAGTCAGATTCCTCTTGTGTCCTCTGTGTAGAGAGTAAGACATTAAGTTGGCTCACAAAATCTAAAATGCACTTTCACTTTTGGCTGGTTGTAAATAAGGAACAGGCTTTCCCCACTTGAACTTCTGTTTGACTCTTTATCTGTGATCAGCTGCTGTGACGCGGCAGGACTTCCTGTTTCCTCTCTTAGTTTACTGGTTGTGTTGTTCTTGCATGACGACACCATTCAAGCAGCAGAAACGATTGTTGCGTTTGACGGCTGTCGTGTTTCAGTGGAAGTTCTGCAGAAAGGCGGATGTTGCGTCCGTCCAGTTTTCAGAAACGCATGGTCATGGTTGTATCTCTGAGGTTCAAATCCTGTTGATACTTAAAACACATTTTTATTCTATGTTGCTTTACATATGTTACATTATATTATATAATGTTTTTGTTATGTTTTGCGTTTCATGGGTTCAAGGGTTGCCAGTGCACTTGTAATATTAAGGTTCTACCCGTCCTTTGGTCCCCCTAACATAGAAAATATTTTCATACATTTTTATCCCCACCTTTATCTCCAAAGAGAAGAGGGGATATTATTTATTAACGGTAAACAACAGTGAATGAGTATTCTTTATTGTTATGTGTGTTTCGTCAGTCTATTTTAGAACCAAACCTATGGATGGTTGGTGGTATGTGACACTTAATGCTTAATATATTTGGTACCCCTAAAATCGCATGTGGCCCCAGCCTGGCCCTCCATTTGAAATGGTCTAGACCCGCCACTGCTGTTGTTTTACATTTCAACATCTCAGAAAGTCATTTTGAGTTAAATTCTACATAGAGCTGCAATAATTCCAAATGATGCTGTACAATTAATTGTCTCAGAAATAATTGCCATTACCAATATATTTGTCACTTTCAGTCAAATTTAAAAAATATTGATTCATTTATGACTTTTTTTCAACAAATTTAAATTTTGAGTGAATTCCAGGATACATCTTTTGGTTGTGTATCACTGTCATGTGACCCAGATAATGTAATAACACAAATACACAGCCTTTGAATTAAACCACATCTCTTGATTATCATAAAACTGTTTTTCTAACTGTAACTTGTAACTTGTTTCGCAGCTGCTGCGGCCAGAGGAAGTGGAAATGTTGGTGTGTGGGAGTCCAGAGCTGGACATGAGCGCTCTGCAGAAAGCTGCTCAGTATGAAGGATACAGCAAGACCGAGACCACCGTCCGGTAAGAGACCTGCACTTCCTGTTTACTGACACCATGCATACAAACCGCCTCACATGTCCTTTAACACACTGCTACACACACATTGAGTACACTGATCCCTGTGCAGAAAAAGTTAAGTTGCTGTGTGCAGCTGTGTGTCTGATTATTATGAGTTGTGTGATTGGTGCTTGGGACTGTAAAATAAAATTTGGGCCCATGTCGCACAGACCGCTACAGGAAATCATTTCTACCACAAGCAATAAAACTCTAACACGTCATCGCTGGGTGCTCATAATACACCACAATACTGAAGGACACCACCATGCACACTAAGTGCAACCTGCACAATTGGTTTATTTACATTGTATCATACTATTTAAGCAGTTGCACATTTTTGTATTCCCAACTTGTATATATTCAAATATTGTTCTTATATTTCATATTATTTCATGTATATTGTATGCATGTATATTGTATCCTAGTATTTAATTTATATTTATATTCTGTGCTGTGTAACTGATTTTGCTGCTGTAACACTGTAATTTACCATTTAATTGTGATCAATATCTATCTATCTATCTATCTATCTATCTATCTATCTTCTCAGCCCGACCAGAGGTCATGTGTTCATGTGAAAGTCCTTGATGACTGACTAAAGGTTTTACAGTGTCTAGCCTGCAAATGTTTGTATGCAAGGCATTCATTGTTTAATAGGAAGTAACTCACTCACTCTCACACACACACACACACACACACAGACACACACACACACACACACACACACACACACACACACACACACAGATGTCCTTCAATCCTTTTGTTTCCAGCCATGGGGGAAGAAATCGAGCCAATACTTGTCAGCCACAGATAATGTAACTCAGCACGGTGCTGACAGATGCAGGACTGTTACACAACTTCAATACTGTCTGTCTGTTTGTCTGCCTGTGTGTGTGTGTGTGTGTGTGTGTGTGTGTGTGTGTGTGTGTGTGTCTCTGTCTGTCACTTCTTTTTTTCCTAGTCCATACTTTAACCCTTGTGTTGTCTTCACTTTCGCGACCTTCTTGTATCCCTCGGGTCAAATTGACCCGTGACTTATTTGGGGTTTTAAAAACAATTCTGAAATAAGATTTTACTTCATAATCTATTAACAAATATTGTCTTGATCTCAATTTCAAACAATTAGGATAACATATGTTTAGGGAATGCAATCAGTCTCTACTAACACACAAATAAAAATGGACGTGGGATTAGTTTTTGTCATAAGTTTATAATTCATGTTAAAATCCACTATGGAAAAAAACATAAGTGGTCCTATCCAGAATAATTTACTGAATTGAGTCAGGAATACATGTTTATCACAGAAAATAAGGTACGGCCATTGATTTTCAGGCAGAAAAAATGTATACTTGGACCATTTTTCTTCTTGTAAAAATTTTAAATGGGTCAGTTTGACCCGAATACCAGACAATGGTTAAGGGGAACTGAGATGAAATTGAGCCCGAAACTGAATATCTTTGATGTTTGAGGCAACGACACACTGATTCACATTTGTCACAATTTGCTGACATTTTAGGCAAGGCAAGGCAGCTTTATTTGTATAGCACATTTCAGCAACAGGGCAATTCAAAGTGCTTTACACAAAATCAGTTCCCTAAACCCTAACCCACGTGAGACTACCTTCACACTAATTAGTTAATTTTAGTGCTTTGGCTACCTTCACAACTCTATTTTTAGAGACGTTACTTTTCGTCTCCTTGCACTCTTTTTCACACTAATTAAGCCAATCTAGTGCTGCCTTTTGTGTCTATTTTTGACACTACACATTCACACTTTTTCTTTAAAGTGTTAACCTTCGAGTCTTTCTTTCTCTGTATTTTAGAGACCAAACAACTAATCTATTCATCCATAAAAGAACCCACGGATTAATCAACAGTGAGAATAATCATTAGTTGCAGCCCTAATGCAAACATCCTGATTGGGGAAAGGTTTTGTTGTTTTTGTTCAGAGTACACTTTTCAATTTAAAGTTTTTAAGGAGTACATTTGTTTGGCGTTGTGCCTTCCCTGCAGCTCTCATCCTGCTCACACTGAGGCCTCTTTTGCAGCAAATGCGATACATATACAGTATATGTGTGTGTTTATGTGTTGCACCAGGTGTTTCTGGGACGTGGTGTTGGCCTTCCCTCTGGAGCTACAGAAGAAGTTGCTCCACTTCGCCACAGGAAGTGACCGCGTTCCCGTCGGAGGAATGGCCGACCTCAACTTCAAAATCTCCAAGATCGACGTTCCAACTGACTGGTAGGTTTCAGAAAAACTGAGAGATCGGCTTCTGGCAACTTTGTACATTAAACATTGTACATATATATATATATATATATATATATTGGAATCAGACAATGCAAACCCTATTATTGTAACTCTTCTCTTTCGTCTCCGTTCATCGTACTGAACTGACTGTAATCAAATTCTGCAGGGGATAACACGCTAACCTTAACAGCTAAGACCCTGAATCTGGGTCAGCGAATGGACACACACATACACACGTTTGAATACCCTCGTGAGGACCCACGTTGACATGATGCGTTCCCAAGCCCCTAAGCTTCACAATCGTGTGATTTTGAAAAGGGCTTTTGACACTGTCCTCCCCTGAATAACGCTCCTATAAGTTGTTTGTTTAAGCAGTAATGACTCATATTTACGTTTATAAAGACGCCGCCCTCTAGTTGTCGTAGTAGTTATGACGGGAGAAAAGTGAAGTATAAGAGCGCCAAGTCCCTTGTAAGGAGACAGATTGGGGTGGTTTTTTTGACAACGTTAATGACATTTTATAAATATGAGGACAGAAAATGCTCCCATGGAACTTATTAGTTTGAGGAATAAACACTTATATATATTTTTTATATTATACAGACTTAGTATATTGTCTCCTGGTTTGGAGGACTTGTTGGGTAATTTATTAGATGTGGTTAACAAATGAATTTCACAGCTAAATGTTCAAAGACACATCAAATATATGATTTGCATAATTAACGTTTCTATCCCCCCGCCCTCTCTCTCTCTCTCTCTTTCTTTCTTTGTGTCTCTGCAGGCTGCCGATCTCTCACACCTGTTTTAATCAGATCTGTCTCCCTATGTATCGCACCAGAAAGGAGCTCAAACACAAACTCACCATCGCCATCTCCAACGCTGAGGGCTTTGGCTTGGAGTGACCAGCCTCCACACACACACACACACACACACACCACACACTCACTCTCTCACTCTCTCTCTCTCTCTCTCTCTCTCTCTCTCTCTCTCTCTCTCTCTCTCTCTCTGTCATGACTGCCACAGCGCACATTATGTGGTCGTGGATCAGACTGTAGAGGAAACAAGTTTTACAATAAGTGCTTTCTAATGTCAAACAATATAATCATGGACTCTAATGCAGTTTGTATTGTTATTTTGGGGTTGGACTCGTCAATTTGTCGATGTAGAAATTTTTTAATTTGCAGCAGATAAGATGAGAGCTTCCCCCACGCAGCAGCTACAAAGGAATATTTTTATTTGCACATTGTCTATGTTTGCTCTATTACAAGACAACCCTGGTGAAGACCATTATATTTTGGATGTCACTTAAAAGAAGTTAACTTATAGTGTCATCCTTCAAGAAACTCAATGAATTTCATAAATGAAGTTTTTAAATATTTCTGGTCCCATGCCATTGAAACCATACCAACCAATATTCTCAGAAACCTTGTATCACCAAAAGCGTAAACTTATAATAGGTTGCTGCTTTGCTCAGGTAATTATTATTGTCAATATGACTATTTATTAACCAGATTTCCAGGTCATTGCCATGGATGTACTAAAGACGTAAATACAGCATTCATGGCGGAGCCCTGTTCATTCCTAGAGAAAAAAAGTTTCTGACCTTCCAGGTTAACCTCCATGATATGTGGCCCGCTGACTATGTGCAGTAGAAAGAGACTTTACAAGGATTTTGTATTGCTTTTCTCGGCTTGAGGGAAGTTTTCAAATATAAAAGTTTGTGGATTCAAAATTCACAGTTCACTGTTTGTAGATCAAGGTTCCTGGCAGCAGTTTTACAGAGGTCTCTTTTATAAAAGCGGCCTTTTTGGGCCACAGAGGGGCCCATCATTGATAATAACTTTTGGACGCGCTGATCAATGAGCTTTATTTAATGGTCGAGAATGAACTGAGAGCACGTCTGCATTAAGCCGGTTAAATTGAGAACAGAAAGTTAAACAGAAAATTAGGCCTCAGTTAAAATTTTAAACCCTCAAATGACATGGATTCAATTATCACACAATATTACATCCTTGTGTGTGAGGTACAGAAAAAAATAGAGAGGGAAGTATTATAATCAAACAATAAGGATAAAAGGCAACGGTTTCAGTAAACATTTGCGAATATATTTCTGGAGGTCACTAAAGAATTAAGATGTATGGTTTTAATATTGTGTTCATTTTGACTTCCCGGTGACGTTTGAAATATATTTTCATGAAGGCATAGGCATGTTTTGTATCATTTAGCTTTGTTTGCAGCACACTGTCAGAAGGATGCTGTCATGTGTCATGGGATTTAGATTGTCTTGTGAAGTTTTGTTTTGTTGTTTTGACATTGCTGCCTGTTTTAATGAACAAAAAGGATGCAGCAGAATTTTTCTTTTAAATGTTGTGATGTTACAGTTGAACCAGAGCTGTTGATTGACAGTTCAGTCTTTTTTTGTTTGTTCTGTTTGAGTGTTGTGCAGAATATGGATATCCAGAAGCAGGAATCCACCTGCTTCTTGATATCCTGTTCTGTTGTTAACATATAGGTGAATAGTCAGATTAGTTATTTGGGTATTGAGATGTTTCCAACAAGTCCTCCAAACCATACTATAATATAGAGACTGAGCGCATTTAAGTCCCACCCCCAACAGGGGGGAAAAGAAGTTGCTGCTCAGACATGATACAGACGAGAGAAGTCAGCAGAGAGAATGGAGAGACTGTGGGATCCGACGTTAGGTGTGTTAGTCCAACTTAACCCTCATGTTGTCCTCGGGTCAAATTTGACCCGTTTTCATTAGAAATGTCAAATAACTTTGGAAAAAACATTAAAAAAAGCACCCACAACATTGAATATGTGACAAAAAGTTTGGAAAAAATCAATTATAATGTTGGAAAAAACTTTTTTTTCCATGGTTGACGTGAAGACAACACAACGATTAAAGACATATACGGTAGATGAGCTAAAACTGACATTTGAGTATTCGACTTGGTAACAAAATGCGTGCTGCAAACGTAACGTTGGACAAAACGATACCTTAGTGTCAGGATCCCACATTCTCTCTGCTGATTCCTCATGTCTGTATCCACTTTTGTCTACATAACAGCTCAGCATTTTGGGTCAGCAGGTTATAATAACTTAAGTTAAGTGTTATTTACATTGTTAGTAGTGAATATCACCACACAGCAGCTTTTAGGCATTTTCCTGCTGTTTGCTAGCAGACGAAATTGACAAGGAAGAAACCTTTACGCAATACAAGTAAATGGAGAGATGGGTGTGGCTTTTACAGTATGACGTAATGTGTCTCTATAGGTCATTTATTTCCACCCACTATTCAGGACTGCACAATTAATTGCAATTTTATCAAAATTGCAATATGGACTAGTGCAATATCCAAATCACGGGGGAGGGGTAATTTGTTAAAGGCAAAATATTTGTCAAACCATTCTCAATGAAGTATTGTGGTGCTGCAGAGACGTACCGGCCTACAAATCCTATCCTACAGACTAAAGAACAATTCTTTGTTTGGAACAGATCCTGATCCTAATAATTTCTTTTCATTTTTATATGTTTCAATTAAAATGAGAATGATACTGAAATAATAATTTTCCCCATAGCGTGCAGCCCTATCCTCTAACATGACCCGCACAAGCGTTTTCTGCCCTTATATCTTAACCAGAGAACGTAACGGTAAAACTGGAAAAAAAATGACGTTGCTTAATTGCCATGTGATATTTGCATTCTGTGTGAATGTAGTTATGACTAAAACAACTGTTCAAAAATATAATGAAGTGCAAATTATTTACAGGCAAAAAACATAAGTCCTAAAGACCAACTGGCCGCAAATCCATAGGTTTATCAAGCAACAGTCAATCTGATCTGGGTCACTCTCTGAGCATCTAGGGTCTGAAAAGCTCCTTCTACAACGGTGGACCCTTTATAGCAGTTAACAGCAACTGCAGGAGCCAGAAGCTGCTCTTGTCCAAGCATCTGAAGCACTTCACGCCCCATTCACATCACGATTCGGAATTGTTGTTAAAAGAAACCGCTGACTGGAAAAAAGATCAGCGTCCATGTGCTGAATGCAAAACGGACACATTGTAGGCTTTGAAATGGGAGATGATGTAAGAGGACACATAGGATAACATGTCAGAAAAGTAGTTTTTGTGAGATGAATGTTGTTTGTAAATGGGACCAAACTGTGTCAGGTTATACAGTGGGATGGCAGAGTAAAAACCTGGTCAAAAATCTCTTTGAAAATAGTTCAAATTGATTCTAAGGATTTGATGAGATGTAATTATTTTCACTTGTCAGATCTTTGAAAAGTAGAGAAAGGTAAAGTATTTTTGGTGTTTTTTGGTATAATTATTTAACAATTATAAACCTTCAGGATCATCAGTATTTGTTAAATGTTGTGTACACTTGTGTTGGGTTTTAACCTGAGTAGCAACAGTTTGTAAAGCCTTGCTGTCCTTAGTTACCGTTACGTACTGTGCTTCTCTGCTGCCCAAGTCTTATATAACGGGCTGTATGTACTGCTACCTGTATCTACGGTAAAAGTTGACGAGGGGTCCTCACTCACTGTAAAAAAAAATTGCTGACTGCTTGTTTTTGTTAGAGACACCTCACATCTTAACCCTCCAGTTATCATTGGGTCAAATTGACCTGTTTTCCTATATCATTGCTCCTTTTAACCCTTGTGTTGTCTTCCCGTCAAAATTGAAAATCAGCACTTTTGTTGATCCTTTTTATCAATGCTTTTAAATTTTTCTTACGTTTTTATCCCTTTTTTCATGTTTTTTTCAATGTTTGTCACTTTTTGTGACATTTTCAGACACTAACTTATTAACTTTAGTTTTAGTTATTTTTGGAATTTATGGTCAATAAACCTCATTTATAGGAAATTATACCTAATGTGTGAGTTAGAAAAGCAGAAATTAGGAATTATTTAGACTATAATTAAAGGAATGGATGTTGATGGATAATTACAGACTGGAATATGTCAACTTTTACTCAATACTATTTCAAATTGTGTTTTTAATGCCAAAAATATTGTCAAATATCCATTGTGATTCCTCTATATTCATTCTGTAGTGTCTCACTGCCGTTAGTCCATAAAGAAGGCAAATGCCAGTGGTTAGTTCATGTCTGTGCTATCTTATCAGTGTAGGGTCTTTGAGTCGTTAGTTGATAAGGTAAATGCTGACACGTGACATGAGGGGGGCAACGCGTTGGTGTGACACCGATATAACCCAGATTTTAACCCTTGTGTTGTCTTCCCGCCAAAATTGAAAATTAACACTTTTGTCGACACTTTTTATTGATGCTTTTAACTTTTTTTTATGATGTTTTCAACACTACGTAATACTAACTTATTAACTTTATTTTTACAGTTATTTTTGGAATTTATGGTCAATAAACCTCATTTAAAGGAAATTATACCTAATGTTTGAGTTAAAAGGCAGAAATTAGGAATTATTTAGACTGAAATTAAAGGAATGGATGTTGATGGATAATCACAGACTGGAATATGTCAACTTTTACTCAATACTATTTCAAAACCACTTCAATTTGTTTTTCAAATGCTACAAAATTGAATAAGACACCCCAAAATTAATGAAAGTAGAGATTTGTAGTTGCCAAAGAGCGTTGTGTGGAATCAATCATGTTATTTTGGGGAATTACAACTGGGTAGTTAAAAACAACATTGATATAGGAAAATGGGTCAGTTTGACCCGAGGACAACATGAGGGTTAGGGTTTGTGAGAGATGTCATTTAAAAGGACATTGCTCCCAGCTGGAAGTAGTCGCAAACTACACAGAGAAAACGACTGAAGACCAAGACGCCAAAAGACTATTCTTGTTTTTCACAAACTTTAGTAAATGCATCTTTTAAAACATGAACTACAACAACGAGGAAGAACAAGGAAGTTAACCCGTAAATGAGTAGGGGGAAATGCGAGCCAAGACACGGCCGAGCGGACTTGTTACAATTCTGGAGAGGTGTCTGTCAGGCTCAGCGTTGGGTCCGTATGTACATACCTACATAAGTACCAAGGCCATCGATTTAACACAGGACCATGAATAGGGCTTAAAGCAGTGAACACTGACATTTAACATTTTTTATCTCATCAATCCACACTTAATACCCCATAATGACAAAGAAAGAACAGGATATTAGAATGTTTTGCAAATGTAATACAAAAAACCCTGAAATATTCAGTTTCTTTGTTTGGACACTTAAAGTTCACTGATTTTCCCTATAACTGTACAAGCTTGGAGAGCCGCCGGGCCAACCAGGACCTCCGCCAGGCCAGAATGTTTTTTTAATGCCAAAAATATCATCAAATATCCATTGTGATTCCTCTATATTCATTCTGTAGTGTCTCACTGCCGTTAGTCCATAAAGAAGGCAAATGCCAGTGGTTAGTTCATGTCTGTGCTATCTTATCAGTGTAGGGTCTTTGAGTCGTTAGTTGATAAGGTAAATGCTGACACGTGACATGAGGGGGGCAACGCGTTGGTGTGACACCAATATAACCCAGATTTTAACCCTTGTGTGTTCTTCCCGCCAAAATTGAAAATGAACACTTTGTCGACATTTTATCGATGCTTTTAACTTTTACTTACATTATTGTCCCTTTTTTCAACACTTTTGATGCTTTTTTCAATGTTTGTCATTTTTTTTTGATGTTTTGATGGCATTTTACATTTTTTCTCTCATAAATCCACACTTAATACCCCATAATGACAAAGAAAGAACAGGATGTTAGAATGTTTTGCAAATGTATTACAAAAAAACCTGAAATATTCAGTCTCTTTGTTTAGACACTTAACCTTAACTTAATTGACCCGTTTTCCTATATCAATGTTCTTTTTTATTCTCCAAAATAACATGATTGATTCCACAAAATGCTCTTTGGCAAGTACAAATCTCTACTTTCATTAATTTGGGGTGTCTTATTCAATTTTAAAGTGTTTTGAAATAGTATTGAGTAAAAGTTGACATAGTCCAGTTTGTGATTATCCATCAACATCCATTCCTTTAATTTTAGTCTGAATAATTCCTAATTTCTGCATTTCTAACTCAAACATTAGGTATAATTTCCTATAAATGGAGGTTTATTGACCATAAATCCCAAAAAGAACTGTAAAACTAGTTAATAAGTTAGTGTTACGTAGTGCTAAAAACGTCAAAAAAATTGCTAAATAAACATTGCAAAAAAGTGTTAAAAAAGGGACAAAAACGTAAGAAAAAGTTAAAAACATTGATGAAAAAGCATCAACAAAAGTGTTGATTTTCAACTTTGACGGGAAGACAACACAAGGGTTAAGATCAGCTCAGGTGCCTCCCATTTCTCTTGATCGTCTTTGAGAAGTTTCTACACTTGCGATGATGGGAGTCCACACACACTTGTCTATATAAGGGCTCACAGCGGACTTCTGAGCAAAAACTTTGCTACTTTGAACCATCTTAAGAACTCAGTGCCCTCCATAATAATCATGGAAGATGTTTTAACATGAAAAGCCTTCTTTGAGCTTGCAAAAAGCACCTACATGAGTCCGTAAGAAGACAAGATTGAAGTGTTTGGCCTCAATTCTAAGCGCCATGTTGGGAGGAAGCCAGGCAGCGCTCATCATCTGCACAATGAACCTAACTGTGAAGCATGGTGAAAGCAGCATTATGCTGTGTGGCTGGTTTTTAGCAGCAGGGACTTTGGGACTGCTCAGGGTTTAATTTTAACTGAGAAAAGTACCTTTTAATAAAATAGTTGTCCAAAAATACTTCATTTTTTTCTTTAATTCAGTTGCAAAAAGGTCTTTTCATGAGAAGAAAATTGAAATTAAATGGCTATGTACGTGGAGACATGGACCCTGACAAGCAGCTCTCAAAATGTAACTACACGTTGCAGTGACACATGTTGCTCAGCAGTGGCTTGGTAGCATTGCATCCCCCCCCCGACTCACTTCTGGGTTGTCATTCTCCGTATACATAATGAAATCAAGGAGGATTTCCCACCATGGCCAGAAAGCTCAGTGGAGACACTTTGTTTTTCATAGAGTTGCTACACACTTTGAAGCTAATCCCTGTCAATCTGGCTTTACCCCCCCCCCCCCCCACACACACACACACACACACACACACACGTATGCTGACATTGCAATTTTCTTAAAAACATTGAAGCACACATGTGTAATCATAAAGTATAAACTTCTGGCCCCTTATGTAAGCTACGGCAACAACTCTGTGTGGAGCCCTTGCAGGACCAGAAATTAACTCTCATATTATGCCTTTTCCCTTTCCTTTATAGTGTTGTATATCTTTTTTGTGCATGTTTATTGGTTTGCAAAGTGAAAAAGCCTAAAGTCCCCACCCCCCCCCAAAGGGACTTAGCTTCTCCAACAGAAAACACTGTTCACAAACAGCTCCAAACAGCTCTGTTGTAGTCCAGCCTTTACGTTTTGTGTCATGATGTAACACACGTTATAATGCTCGTCCAGCTGCTCCAGTCCTTACCTAGGTACTGTCAGGGCACGCCCTCATACTCTACTTCTGACTGGCTAGTAGTCCTTACCTAGGTACTGTCAGGGCACGCCCTCATACTCTGCTTCTGACTGGCTAGTAGTCCTTACCTAGGTACTGTCAGGGCACGCCCTCATACTCTACTTCTGACTGGCTAGTAGTCCTTACCTAGGTACTGACAGGGCACGCCCTCATACTCTGCTTCTGACTGGCTAGTAGTCCTTACCTAGGTACTGTCAGGGCACGCCCTCATACTCTGCTTCTGACTGGCTAGTAGTCCTTACCTAGGTACTGTCAGGGCACGCCCTCATACTCTGCTTCTGACTGGCTAGTAGTCCTTACCTAGGTACTGTCAGGGCCCTCATACTCTGCTTCTGACTGGCTAGTAGTCCTTACCTAGGTACTGTCAGGGCCCTCATACTCTGCTTCTGACTGGCTAGTAGTCCTTACCTAGGTACTGTCAGGGCCCTCATACTCTGCTTCTGACTGGCTAGTAGTCCTTACCTAGTTACTGACAAGGCACACCCTCATACTCACTCACTGTTGCTAAAAAAGAGAGCTCAACACACAGGGGAAAAGAGGAGCTGCAGCAATGTGCGGTGCAACAAATATATGGTGTTTTCTAAAAAATAAACCCCAAACCTATTCTGGTACAACCTCCTAAATATTAAACAAAAATGAGCATAATATGAGCACTTTAAGATTACTGCCTTGACTGTTGATCAAGGATATATCCCCCCAGTAACCCTATTAAACTATTATAATTTATTTTAACCCAAAGCTACGCCCCTGCAGCTGTACTGCCTTAACATATACACACACATTCATATTCTATGTTTCTCTCTCCGTCACGGTAAAAAAACAATTTGTGTTTTCTCTTTGCCTGTCCAGACTGCCGGTCTGAGTTGCCCTACTTTAACGCTGGGAACGAGCATTCTTATCTTTTTTTAACAAACAAAGATATGTAGGCCATGGCCTGCGCTGCTTTGTCACTCAGTAACCCGCTGACAGTCCACCATTACATAATGGTGGACTGTCTGCTCTCCTTTTTTAATAGAAGAGCAGACTGGCTGACTAAGAACATTTCCCCCTATTCATTTTCAAAAAATAATCACACTGTAGTGCCAAGTGTTGGGGCTATGACCTTAAGTTGGTCCTTTTTTAATTTCATTTGTTGTTGATTCAGGTTTAACACCAAGGCCTTTAAAATCTCTTCAAGTCAAATGAGTTTATCCTGATATTGATCTGTAGTCAGGGGAGGAACGGGGTGGGGGGGGGGGTGGTTTGTTATTGACAATTCAGTTAATACAAACTATTTTAAGTCAAAGTCTCTTTTTTTTTGTTTATATTTTTGCTTTTGGGATGTATCCAGGGACAGACTGTGTCAGAAACCTCCGTGACACAGCAATGTCATAATTACATAATTGGTGAATTTGTGAAAATATACTGTGATTCAAAAGCATATTTGATAAAATACAATAAAGCTGCAAGTAAATATTGATCAGAAAGGGTATATCTATGACGTTCCACTTCTGGGATTGCTCCGTTTCCGTGGCAGTGTGGCTTTTCCTGTTGCTTAGCGCCGGTCACGACGATTAAGACGTTCTCATCCCAGAATGCTGTAGCCCGGTCTTACCAGACTCTGGTCCATTAGCATGGTCTTACCAGACTTTGGTCCATTAGCCTGGTCCTACCAGACTCTCGTCCATTTCATCTGTCCAAAGAGTCTGGCCACTCTCTGTTGACAAGTGTTAACTTCCTTGAAGGCGGGTACTCTGACTAATTCTGGTTCTGTCATAACCATTCGCTGTATCTTGGCTTTTTGAAGCGTGACGGCTACCATCCATCCATCCACCCATCTTCATCCGGTATCTGGTCGCGGGGGCAGCAACTCCAGCCGGGGACCCAAACTTCCCTTTCCAGAGCAACATCAACTAGCTCTGACTGGGGAATCCCGAGGCGTTCCCAGGCCAGGTTGGAGATATAATCCGTACACCTAGTCCTGGGTCTTCCCCGAGGCCTCCTCCCAGCTGGACGTGCCTGGACCACCTCCCTAGGAAGGCCCCCAGGAGGTATTCTTTACTCCGAGCTCCTCTCGGATGACTGAGCTTCTCATCCTATCTTGAAGGGAGACGCCAGCCACCTTCCTCAGAAAACCCATTTCGGTAGCTTGAAGGCTAAAAATCATTTTTGAGCTTGAAAAGCAGTAATATGTTATAAAGTTGAATAAAACACCCACAATTTAATGAAAGTTGTGTACTTCATTTTACTTGAGAAGAGCAATAAATGGAAGCATCCATGTTCATTTTTGGCTTTTTCTAATATAGATATGTTTTGGAAAATTGGTCAAATTTGACCCCAAAGACAACAGGAGGGTTAAGAGAGGAGGGAGACTTACCCTCAACCTACTTTATAATGAATAGTGCACAAGATGAAGCGTTGATGGTTTCAGTGGAATTGTTTTCACAATGCTTTTGACATACGTGGATTATTTTTAAACTCAGTTTCAGTCTGTGAAAAGGGTTAGGATTAAAAAAGAAGCACTGTTCCTACTAGGGGCCATATTACAACTCCTTTTTGAGATGGGAAAGAGGCTTTACTCTGCTTTGTTTACTTTTAGGCACACACACATGCACGAACTCACGCACAATCTCACATACACACACACACACACACCACTGATTCTCCCATCTGGAAGTAAAATGTTAAGTAACTGTTCCTCCTGTGGTTAAACACTCCTGCAGCCTGCTGCCCTCCGCTGACCCCTGAGGCTTCTCTCTTCAGTCTTGGCTTCGTTAAACAGAGTTGTCGGCCAAAATAATACGAACTGACACCTATTTGTCACCTGCAGATGACAAAACTGACATTCATTGTGCATGCACAGTGACACACACACACACACACTCACACACACGCTGAAGAAGTATATTGCCTTTTGTCATTTCTTCTAGAAGAGAATTTAAAGCCAATTGTGAATATTTAAAATATTTGTTTTTAGTATTCAACAAAATAACTTGAATTATTATGCTGTGATAGAACACAAACTCTTGAGGTTTTTAAAATTAGCCAAATAGGATTTTTATTTGTCATTCAATTTAGTTTTAAGACCACTCACAAAAAATTACTTTTTATTTGTTCACCACTGTCCTTTCTCTGCCTCATGATAAAATTTGTCTCACAGACATGTACACTCATGCATGCAAACATACACACACACACACACATACACACACACACACACAGCCCAACAACCTCTTGTTGTTTCTGCTCCAGATGTAAAGAAGCAGTCTTTGTTTGCAGTAAACTCTCGGCCCGTCTGCGGTCTGGACGAGTTTCAGAGTTTGACTCAACAGAATTACAGACTTTACCAACCTGGCTTTGGGTAGAAAAAAGAATTGGCAGAGAGCGAGAACAGTTACACAAGCAGCTTTTTGGCTTTGTCATTGCTTCCTCAACACACTGAAGTGGTAGAAGTGCAAGTCTGCTCCGTTTCTCCACTTTTCCATCTCCTCATCAGTATGTTTTCCTCACATACAATTTACTCATTTAGCTGAGTCAAGAGAAGATTATGTTGGAGGATGAATTAGTCAATCAGTGAACATGTTTCTGACAGAGGTCCAACCAAAGTGGTTTTCCACAACAAAGTTCAGTATTATCAGTTGCCAAGATCAAAGTTTAAATATGGAAAGGTGGATGTCCTCCATTTGCTGTTGCAATTATAGTGAAGAAACTATCGTTATCTCTGTCTTCTCTAAAAGAACAGCACACTTGCTGTTTTGTTCTCTCTGTATTGGACCTAGATCAAAATTGCGGCTACATGGTGTCACTATAGTTCGATAGACTCAAGGCAGATTCCTAGATTAGGGGGGGCAGTAGCTCAGTCAGTAGGGAATTGTGTTGGAACTGGAGGGTCGCTGGTTCAAGTCCCAATACAGTCCTGGGCACTGCTAAGATGCTCTTGAGCAAGGTGCCAAACCCCTGCTCGGGGCGCCTTTCCATGGGCAGCCCCCCCCCACCCACTCTGACATCTCTCCATTTAGTGCTTGTATAGGTACTGAGCATGTATGTTTAGTTCAGACCTGTGTGTGTGTGTGTGTGTGTGTGTGTGTGTGTGTAGTAACAGTGTAAATGATGATTTCCCCTTGCTGGATTAATAAAGTATACATTATTATTAACATGGTTGCATATTTATTTTGGTTCGGTTTGCATTCACACTGCACTTTGTCACCAAACATTTTTTACAACAAATGCTTATTGGACAGACACCAAATAAATCTACTACACTACACCACTAAATCTCATTACTGTGCAATAGTTAATACTCAGGACTTTTGATACACTATATCAAACTATACACATTGTGCAAAACTATATTTTGCACAATGTGTATACAAAACTAATATGTATATAGATGCTCTCAGGACTGTGCACCAGGTCCTCTTTTTTTCTGCACTACCTCTACTTTATATTTTTATATTTAGTCGACAATGTAAAGGGATTTTGCTTCAGTCTCATTGCACAGGTACTGTACTTGTGTATAATGACAATAAAGGCTTTCTATCTTCTATTTAAAATTGGCTACAGTGCTCTGTCCTTTGCCAAGGCTCTCATTATGAAGCCCTGCCAACCTTTTTCATGAAAATAATCACCGTTTTGAGCACTGATGCCAAACGCCTGTAAATATTTGAGGCAGAAGACAGAACTTGAGCTGGTTATCCTCTTCCCCAAACTTGTTTTCCACCAGTAGATATTTTTAGTATATATCCATTCGATACTAGTTAAAAGTCATCGTATCAATTTCAATGCATGTAAACAACATTAAGCATATGCCAAATATCCAGAAGTAAACACAACTTGTCCTGCAGTGGTGTGCACAGTTCTCTAGTGACAGGGCGTGTGATGTAAAAGGATCTCTGCATGATGCAAGATTTTGACGTTAAACTGGGAGACTGTCCTCTGCAGTTCTGCTGACTGCATATGGTCCCTAGGTGGTCAATCTTCCACTATCAAGGGTAATGTCATCCACAAATGTCACATGCAAGACGGACAGGTGACTGCAAGTTCAGCTGTTAGTATAAGGGAGAAGAGAAGACGGTAAACGGTGCCAACCAAGCTGATGGTCATAGTCAGACGTGTTCCCCCAGCTTCACATGCTGCTTGGTGATATCAGCACTGTCCCATTGTCTTTCAAATGTCTTTCAGTTTGATGCCAGACACAGGTTGTTGATGAAGTTGGTGGCTTTATGTTTGAAGCTGGTGGTCTGTCTGAGCCCCCTTCAGACAGAATCAGTCATTAGCTGAGAACTGCTGTTGGAGTTTCTCAGAAGAATCTATAAACACAAAATTCCGCATGATTTCACTCTTTTTGGCCAGATGTCCGTCTATCTTCCACTTTGTATGTTTTGGAATTTTAAACTCTGATGGATTTCTGAGGACTATGGTTAACTCCTCAGATCTCTGCAGGGTAAATCCAGACAGTTAGCTAGACTATCTGTCCATTCTGAGTTTTCTGTTGAATGACAACAACAAACTTTGAATGTACATGTTCCACCAAAGCAAGTTCTTTCCCAAGGGTATTTTGCAGAGGCGCCGTTACTCCGTCCGGCACTTAGGACCCCCCAAGACTTTTGTGATTGGTTTACTTTGCAGCGCTGTGGAAGAAGGTCTGTACAGTCTTGGGCTATAAAAAGACATAAAAAGACATTTACTGATAATTTATGGTAAATGTCTTTTTATAGCCTATTGTTACTGTTATTATCTTTATACTGCCTTTTTCGTTTTCTGTACTATTTTCTTCTTGCTTAAAACTGCTGGAAATTTCAATTTCCTTGCGTGAGTCATCCCAAAAGGACTGATAAAGAGAAGTCTAAGTCATTTATCTTCTCTAAAGGCTGTGCTGAACCTGAACTTAACCTCTGTCTGAATTTTGCTGTGAATATGGTTTTCTTTGTCCCTATCTATATGTCATCCATGGGTTTCAGTCTGAAATAATCAGAATAGAAAGTGAGTGGAATCTGATTATACATGCATAATTAAATTAAAGCAATGAATTTCAAAATCCTGAATTTATCCAACGCATAAAAACCTCTGAGTACAATCTAAAATCAGATTAAATTACCTTGTTGAAGGGAGGATAGTTCACACTCACCTGTGTACGTTTACAGGTTCAGTCACACTTTTCTCCATCAGCTGATAGAACGCAGGGAGGATGTTTAATAAGGGTCCATTTTTAAATAGCAGCACTCAGCTTAGGAGATCTGTAGAACAGCTGCTTTTGTTAAAAGTAAAGATACACATTTCTAGTTAATAGTTAACACATTTCTAGTCCTTACATTTTTAAAGATGTCCTCACTGACTATAGCATGTTAACTGGTCCCCACAAAGATGGGTAAAACAACCACCACACACTCTTCATTCTTTGGAGGTTCATCACTACCAGGGACTCCTCATGAGTATCTTGAATGTCTGCAGTGTGAACGTAGCCACTTCTTCAAAGTGAACTGAAGTGGTTGTAATGTGTTTTTGACTTCTTCTCCATTCAGTATGACCATCATTAATTCCTTTTTTGTCAGAGCAGGAGGACGTCCTGTTGTAATGTTCATAAAGATCACTATGCCATTTCAAACTTGCATCACTTCCCTTCACCATACATCACTTTCAAGTCACTTCAGAAATAAATAACATTTCACTTCTTTTTCATTAAGACCACTTTGCCTTTCACTTACTACTTTAAACAGACAGCTGGTTCAAGTTTATTGTTTAGCTGTCTATATGTCCTACTTAATGAAGGACACGCAGACATGTGGGACATCAGTTTCTCTGACAGTCGACATTCTGAGTCCCTTGACATGCTCCTCAACCTTTCACAGACAACTACTGAGGCATACTCAGGGCTAAAATAAACCACTGTACCCATAAATATCCATGGCATCACGTGTATATGGACTCTAATTCTTATCATTCTTATAACCATTGCAATGCTTTTCTATGGTTTTAGTTAATTTACAATCTACTACCAACCTACTATGCTCCAAAGCTTGCTGCAGTGTTTCAAAATGACTTTCTGAGCAGAACAGTGTAATGAGAAATGAGCATGTAAGCTACAGTATAATAGTTAATTAGCAGAGAAAAAGTTATTTTGTATCTGGTGATGGATACAATCAAATTTAACTCATAGACCACAATCAAATACAACAAGATGTAATCAGTTGTTAAGTACAATAAGTTTAATGAGGTTAATGTGACAGCAGAGAAGGATTTTGTCAATTAGATCCCATCAACATGATGCATCTTCATTAACCCTCTGAGACCTAAAGTCATTTTTACTTTTTATTGTCCGTCTGGTTTTATTTTCTAGCTTCTAAACTTGTAAAACATCAACCCTGTTGTCTACAGTCAAGATATGAACATTATTTCTTTCAGGACAAACTGGGCTATTAGAATATTTGTGCTGCCGTGAGGTCACTTGAATGTTAAGAATGGTTGTAGGACCTTAAAGACAAATAAATAAATAAAACAGAACATGAATCTTACAGATGTGTATTGATTTAATACACAGCAGTACAAGCAAAGCCAATCTTCTCTAAAACACTTCTCATATGTCTTGGGAGTCACACTGAAGAAATAAACATAACTTATACAGCTGACAACATTTTCTTCAAAAAGTCCAGATGCTTTTGACCTCATGACATTTACTTATGATAATAATCAACATATTTATTGATATTAAACCCACAGCAATGTTACACAAGCATTTGTGTTGTTTAAAACAGTTCTCCTCTTTGTAAAAATATAACTCATATAAAGCACAAACTATTTACATTTCTTCAAAAAAGGCCCAGTAACAGTTTGGATTTAATGTTCAATGACCCCGTTAAAAAGGCACAAGTTCCAGACTGGATAGAAAATTACCTGTAAAGGCTAGAAAGACCCTGAGAGACCCCCGTGACCGCTAGCTCGTTAGCATTTAGCTGCAACAATCGGTATGTTTTTTTGTGTTTTATGGTTATTAAATGACTTAAATATGAGTCATAGGTGCTTGCTTGGGGTCACCGACAACGCTCTCAGGTCTCGGGTTTGTGTAGGCCCATAAAGATGGGAGACGGGTAGAATCACTGAGTCCAGGCAAGTTGATGGAAAAGAAAAAACTTCTTTGCAATCTCCTGGTTGAGGTGCTGACAAGGTTTTACAAAGCTTCACTTTCAAAGTTCTTTACAGAATCATTGATTTAAATGTATGAATACAAAAATAAAATAGAAATCCAAACTAACCTGGACATACTGTACATGTGATGAACATAATGTTGCAGAAAAAGCGTTTCAGAGCCACACAAGAACGTACACAAAGTGTATTGTTTCTTTGTTGAGACTTTTCATAAAAAAAGGGAAAGAGTATTAAACCTTGACTTTTCATAACACCACAGATGTTCCATCTGGCTGTTTTTATTGGTTTTGTAATTTACAAAGCAAACACACCCAAAGTGTCTACGTGCTATTTCTCTCTCCTCTTGATGTGTGTGCAACACATTACCCATTAACTGCCGGATAAACATTGCATCACTCAAATTGCCAAACTAAAGATGGAATTTCTGCTTCATGTTTGAGCAAGCAAGCAGCATGAGTAATGATCAAATCACTTGACTGATTCAAACCAAAGGAGCACAAATCATCAGTCTTTATACAGCTGATGGTCCTACTGTCTGCCTTGATTAGTTCTCTCCATTTACTATCTGGGGTTCAAATGCATTCATTCACCTTTTTGAATCTATGAGCAGCGATGAACGTATGACTATGAATTCTTTTATGTGTATCAGTGACTGATTTATGAAAGGATAAATTAATAATAATTAATTATTTTTAATGTTTTTTTTTTAAGGATGGCATTTTATCTTATTTTAGAAAATGGTAATTTTTAATCTATTTGCACAGCTGTTTGAGTATGCCACATGTTTACTGGCTTTTAATTGTTTTAACCCTGTGCTTGTTGTTGAGTCTGTAACTCTTGCAGCAAAGTAACCCAGTGTCCAAGACAAATTTCTCCTTAGAGAGACTAATAAAGATATTTTAACTTTTTAAGGTTTACAGGAATGAGTGGGGTGATTGTTTTTATATGCTTCTACTTCTATCAAAATGTAATATTTAAACCCTAAGAACCCTATGTTTTGTCACTTTTCCAGAGATCTTCTGGTTGTTATAAATTTAATAAAACACCCACATTCAATCATTAATTTTACTTGTAAAGAGCATTGTACGGAACAATCCACATTATTATTTTAACAGTTTGGTTGAAAGGAGCCCACATTTCTGATATAGAAACATTTTGAAAAGAATTGGTCAAATGTGACCCGAGGACAACAAGATCCGTGACTGATGGAGGAACATCGTGGGCGGCAGAGACGTAAACCTTTAACAAAAGATTCTTAGTCAGGGACGCCCTTACAGTTATTAGTTTGTGGGAATTACAAGAAATCCCTGTATCACTAATGACCGCAACATAACTATAAAAAGGATAGAGGGTTTGTCTTTCTCTACGCAGCCAAGACTGTGAGATGAGTTAACTTGAATCACATCCTAGAAGTGTGTGTGTGTGTGTGTGTGTGTGTGTGTGTGTGTTGTGCAAAGACTGAATTTGTTAGGTAACAGGCTGACTCTTGTCCAACTGAACAGTAATCAGATGTATTTGTTGTAATTTTAAATGAAGGCGGCATAAAGGGGCGGGCTTATCGTAAGCCATCTAATCTTTTGTCAGCATTTTGTTATGTCTATATATATAATATATATATATATATATATATATATATATATATATATATATATATATATATATTTGTCATAAAATTTACAGCTAATTTGACTAATGTGAACGTTGTTGGCCTTAAATACTTATTGAATGTCTTTTTTCCATGCCACCTTAACCCTTGTGTTGTCTTTAACACTACGTACCCCTAACTTATTAACTTTAGACGTTACACTCACAAGTCTGCACTGTAACAAATTTACTGTAAAATCTACAGTAACGTACTGGCAACAATTAGCAAATTACTGTGAATTATTTTTACAGTAAAGGCGCATACTTCCATTTATAGTATTTTATGTATTCACTATAAAATACAATACTCAACATAAGAAAGTAAAAGTTTACTTTATTATTTACAGTGCTATAGTGACTATATTGTGATTTTTTTTTAACAGTAATGCTTTGACTACTGTGATTTCAGCTGTATTACTTAGACTACTGTGATGTAACTTTAAAGCATTCGACTGTAAAAATCATATACAATAGTGTTACTGTGAAATCTAAAGGAAATAACTGGAGATTTCACAGCCATTATTTACAGTCTGAGTAGATTTACAATGCCCAAAACTGTCTGCTTCAACTAATCAAAAGTGCTTTGATTAGCAAAGGTGTGAGTTTCTGTTGGAGCCAACCTAGGCTCCAAACGAAAGGTCTCACTCCCAGCGATCAAGCGACTGCTTTGAACTAAATCAGGAGACTCTAAAAGTTGTTGATTAGGTAAAACTAAAAGCTTTATGCACGCGTGCTTACTCCTGAAAACTCCTGAAAAAGTTTTTACATTTATTGAATGCAATGTAGTTATTTTAAATCTTTGACATGGAGAATTTTTTTTTTGTAATGAATCTGATTAACTTATTAATTTCCAAATGTGCACACCACCTTAGCAGGTTTTGAATTAGAGGTTGATCTCTCTCACTCTCTCTCTCTCTCTCTCTCTGAGAATACAGCAGCACATTCAGGGTCAGCTGGGGACTTGGCTGCACTTATCTGGACGTCCTAAACTCAGATTTTTATCTTTTTGTTCCCAGTTTTTTCACCCAGTACTAATCTCTGACCCAACATTGACCTTTTCTCTCACGTCTTTATTTAAAATGTCCCCATTTTACCTTTTATTACTAACCTTTTTTACCATCTCTCTACTGTCATTGAATTATTCATCCACTTTCTGCACCCTTTCCAATCTTATTTCACCCCCTAAGAGTCTTTCGTCTCCCCTCCCTCCCCCTTGTCTCTGCAGTGTTATATACAGTATTTGGCCTTTACTCCACATGGCATTTAATCCCATTTCTATGTTACAGCGTCCATCACTATCTTGCATCCATCTGTTTGAGCTGTGGGAACTCGTTGTACTCAAATGTGTCACATTGTGTTAATGCATTCAGTACATCTGAAGAGAAACATGTTATCACATAATTCACAACATGTACAAATTGCACACGCACTTGGCTTTAAATACGTAATGGGACATTTACAATACACTGTAACAAATTGCTGTAAAAATACGGGACAGTAGTGTACCGTTTTCCATTAATACAGTTAAGTACTGTAAATTCTGATGTCTTTTTGGAACAAATTATTAACGGCAAGCTCCCGTAAAAAGTCTTACAGTAAAAATCAGTATTTTTATTGTTTACAGTTGTAGATCACAGTAGGTACGCTGTAGAATAAGTAGCTGCCAGTAGTTTACTGTAATTTAGCAGGACCTTTTGATACTGTGTATGGTTAGCATGTTTATTTGGTAATACATAACAGTTTGTAAAGAAAATGGGACTTTGTAACACTATTTTTGTGGAAGTAATGCACAAAAAGGTCTACAAATCTGCAGCTCTGATTAATATTGCCACGCTGGAGAGTTTGTGCAAATTAAACTCAAGAATAGATCTCCACGGCAGCGGTATCCAATCCTCACACATCAACAAAAAGAAATTCCGGGGACTGATTTCTGTTTACGCCGCACATACTGCAGTATTTGGAATTATTCATGTAATATTTAGGTTTTTCAGCCCCTGTGGAAAGTGTCACTTTGACGCGGGGCTGGCTGGGGCACATCAGACTGATGGCAGCATTGATATAGAGCCCAAAAGACTCAGTGATAATAACAAAATTAACAGTTTTTCTGATGCTTTAATCTCTTGACACCTTTTGGCACTTACTTAATTGTTTTTGGCTCTTTTTCTTATGTTTAACGCTTCTTTTCACTATTTTCTTTCACTAACACCAATTTATTACCGGTTTTACAATTATTTTTGGAATTCATGGTCAAACCTTATTTGGCATCATGTTTCACGATTCTCTACAACGTACTTGGCAGAGTTTGCATGATCCATAATCCCAATGGACATAATTATAAAAACAGGTTAAAAAAAATAGTTTTAGGTGGCTAATGAATTTAATCACCCATGCAATCTTTTAACCCTCATGTTGTCCTTGTGCAAATTGACCCGTTTTCATATATCAATGTTCTTTTTAACTACCCAATTGTAATTACCCAAAATAACATGATTGATTCCACACAACGCTCTTTGGGAAGTACAAATCTCTACTTTCATTAATTTTGGGGAGTCTTATTCAATTTTATAGCATTTGAAAAAACAATTAAAGTGGTTTTGAAATAGTATTGAGTAAAAGTTGACATATTCCAGTTTGTGATTATCCATCAACATACAGTAGGCTACATTCCTAATTTCTGCTTTTCTAACTCAAACATTAGATATAACTTCCTGAAAATGAGGTTTATTGACCATAAATTTCAAAAATAACTGTAAAACTAAAGTTAATAAATTTGTGTTACATAGTGTTGAAAACGTCAAAAACTTACGTCAAACACTGAAAAAAAGCGTCAAAAGAGAAAGTTATAAACTTTAATAAAAAGCATTAACAGAAGTGCTGCTTTTCAATTTTGATGGGAAGAACACACAAGGGACAACACAATCTATGAAATCAATTTTACAAAGACACATGGTGGTCAAGTTGTAGTATTTTCGCCTTATTTTATGGTTTGCTGGCTATCATTTTGATGTCGAACTACATCTTGCCAGAGGCCTGAGAGGTTCAAATGTATCTTAAAAAGGTTAACACTATTTTCTTGGCTGAAATGGATTGAAACAGTTTCCTTCACAGTTGCATGCTCTGCGTGGCTTCCTGTCACATTTTGTCCTGTTCTTGTGTGTCAGCATCGTGTTGTGTGACTTTCAACACCACTAAATCAAGTCAACCTCATTCTGCACCTGCTATGCCTCGCTGGATAATACCCACAGCGCCGTGAATGCCCTCTATCCACATTATACCTTCATACTAACGTAAATCAACATGTCTTTCATGCTGTCCTAGTTGCAACAGGTTGGGGAGTTTTGCAGATGCTGATATCACTGACAGCAAATCATGTTGAAAATCATAAACTGAACATTTTCAAGGAAATAAAAGTTAAAACAGTCTTCACATCTAACTCTTGGTGAGAAAGAAAATATAAAGAGCATCACTAAAGATTAACCATTATAAACAATATTGGTAAAACAAAACCAAAAAAAACTTAACTTTAACTAAAACTTTTGCATGATAAAAGAAAACTATGCTCAACAATCTAGTTCTTAACTGCTACTTGCACTAGAAAGTTGCGTTTTAAGCGTTGCGTTTATTAAAAAAATAAGTCTTAAAGGTGCCCTGCCACTCGTATCTCATGACTTAGTGGTAATGTCTGAAGTCCTACCATGGACTCTGTAACTTGGTTACCGTGGTTACCTTGTTCAAGACTCAGCTGCATTTGGGCAAGTTGTCATTAATATTCAATGAGCTAAGCTGCTTGACTCTGATTGGCTAACAGCTAGTCAATGAGAGCCTGGCTATCAGAGTCCTTTACCCAGCTCATGAATATTAATGTAATCAGGCAACATGACATACGACTGACCAGTTGTTGTGATTGGCCTGATTTCTCCTCATATTTCTTTTCAGTGTCTAGAGCTGACAGGTGGTAGCAGTTCATCTTCACATTCAACATATAACACACACACATATGGACCTGACATATTTAAAAAATAAGTAAAAACAGTTTTGTGTGGTAGGGCACCTTTAACTTTAATTCACGAAGCTCCAACATTTGTGTTGTCCTGTTCAGAAGTTAACTCCTTCATTGTTTTATCACAAAGCATGTATGTATTAAGTACTACAAGAAAATGTATTAAAGTACTTGGTAAGCAATTGTTTTTATAGCCTAAAATCCTTTCCCATATTTTATTATATCCCAGCTACTTTTGCCATTATGGTCATGAAGTTGGTATTCAATTGCATTCTAAATGGTGTTAAAAAGGTCTTAAAAATAAACTCTTAACTAGTGGAAACATGGGGGTAGCATTGAAAATAGGCCATACAATCTCAACTGCTATTTGCACCAGCAAGTTGCATTCACAACGAAGAGATACTTGACGCATTGCCATTATATCGATGAAGACTAGTGGGTTAAATCGGCCGTCCTACATATCGAGTATACCAGAAGGACATACAGCTGACACCATTGCAGGTGGAGACAGCTCAGAAATACACACCACAAACCGCTGTGGAGCGTCTGCACGTGTCCACAACCATGCATGGACGGAGGACCCTGGCTGCATGACAGGTACAAGTGTGCAGCTGTCCAACGTGGAAAGTATGTCCAGGCCTCCTGGATGGGTGAACTGGGAGTCCTTTGCTAGTTGGTTAACGGTCAACGATCGGTTAACAAGGGTCAGAAATGACACTTTAAAGTAGCATTCCTATTACAGGGTTTACTTTGCCAACATATCTCCCAACAGCCTCATTAGCTCAGTCCAAACTCAAAGCAACCTCTAAATCTCTTAGGCCTTCATTCTGCCACATTTGGCATCTGACCTTTGGAAGTGTGAATTTTGCATTTTTTTTTTTTTGTTACTTTTTTTGTGTGTCTGTTCCTATGTTTGTAAAGCAGAAGTAAATATAAAGGGCGGCAACTGCTCACCCCTCAAAACTGTGCTTGTTCACACACAATCACTGTTTGATAAATAGGAGAGCGTAGTCTATTAATGCGTGTGTGTGTGTGTGGATCCAACTTTATTTGTTAAGCGCTTTGGAAACAACCAAAGTGATGTACAGAAAAACACAAAAAACATAACATTATAACATGAGTAAAAGTAATAGCTGCGCAATAAAAAGCAAATAAACTAAATAATTAAATGAAGTTGACATATTACTAGGTGTCAAAGGCCACAGAGAAGAGGTGGGTTTAAAGATGTGAGTTCACCCTTGTGTCGTCTTCCTGTCAAAACTGAAAATCAACACTTTTCTTGATGCTTTTTATCAATGTTTTTAACTTTTTCAACATTTTTGTCCCTTTTTTCAATGTCACTTGTTTGACGTTTTCCACTCTTCGTAACACTAACTTATTAACTTTAGTTTTACAGTTATTTTTGGAAATTATGGTCAATAAACCTCATTTATAGGAAATTATACCTAATGTTTGAGTTAGAAAAACAGAAATTAGGAATTATTTAGACTAAAATTAGAGGAATGTATGTTGATGGATAATCACAGACTGGAATATGTCAACTTTTACTCAATACTATTTGGTAAACTAATTCAATTTTCTTTCTTCAAATGCTATAAAATTGAATAAGACGCATTAAAATTAATGAAAGTAGAGATTTGTACTTGCCAAAGAGCGTTGTGTGGAATCAATCATGTTACTTTGAGTAATTAAAAAGAACATTGATATAGGAAAACAACATAAAAACAGACAAAGAGGCCTGTTTAACGTGCAGAGGCAGATCGTTCCATAATTTAGGAGCTGACACCGCAAAGGCACACAATATAGCTTGTAAGAGTGTGTGTGTGTGTGTGTGTGTGTGTGTGTGTGTGTGTGTGTGTGTGTGTGTCTTTGAGACCTTTTGCTCTCTTTGTCTCCTCGCCGTCGATCCACAACAACTCACATCTCCCATGGATTCCGGTTCTTTCTGGCCGTCCCCGCCACATTTCTCTGATAGATAGCAGACACAACGAGACCCCATTAACATTCCCTCTCAGATAAAAACACAAAGCCCAGAGCTGCCCTCCTGCAAATGCATCACTGGTTCTAATGAATGCTTTATTTTTTTATCTGTCGGAGGCTATTTAATGATTTGTCTGTCCATTCAAGCATTTATTTGTTTGGTTTTGGCCTTGTGAGCCTTTTACATGCAGTAAAGGTTTTTTTTTTCTTGCTCTTGACTCAAAGAAATTTATTATGGCTGCAACTAACAATTATTTTCTTTGTCGATTGATCTGTTGATTATGTTCTGGAGGAATGGATTAGTTGTGAATGGATAAAATGTGGATCAGTGTTTCCCAAAGCCCAAGACGACGTTCTGAAATGTCTCGTTTTGTCCACAACTCAAATACATTCAGTCTACTGTCACAGAGGAGACATGACAACTTTTACTCAATACTATTTCAAAACCACTTCAGTTTTATTTCAAATGCTATAAAATTGTATAAGACACCCCAAAATGTATGAAAGTAGAGATCTGTACTTGCCAATGAGCATTGTGTGGAATCAATCTTGTTATTTTGGGTAATTAAAAAGAACATTGATATAGGAAAACGGGTCAATTTGACCTGAGGACAACATGAGGGCCAAAATACTCAACATGGAAAATTCTGGTTTCTCAACACTCAAACAAGGTCTTGTTGAGGTCAGGGCACTGTAAGGCTCTTTATTTCTATGTCACCCCTCCCCCTTTTCTCTCAGCCTTCACCACCCTCCTATCGCCTCCCCCTCTCCAGCTGATCACACTCCCACAGCGTGGACCCGCCATGGCGGAAGGGCCTCTTGTTACAGCTGCACACTGCTGCAGGCACACCCCCCACCCCTCAGCAGCCCCTTGGCTCTCCAGGTATAGCTGCTGTTTATTTTTAAACGTGAGCCAGACTGACATCTCAAAAGGAACTTAGCAACCAGGTTGCGGCAAATGGGTTAATGGTGTTTATACGGGAGGAGGTGCAGACGGACAGCCCTTCAATAGAGACTAACCCTTCAGTTAGTCTCTATTGAAGACAATTTTATTTGGGAGGAGGGGGGGTGGGGTGGGGATTTCTCCGGTGCCCCCTTGAGGTTCAGTTGGATGTTCCTCATTTTTGACCGGATGTCCGTCACCTTCTCCTATTTTGTGTTGGCACACTGTAAATGTCTGAAATCTCCAGTTATTTCATTACTGTGTGAATTTTACAGTAGAATGCTGTGAAGTTACATTACAATCTTGTCAACATGACAAAATCACAGTAGTCTAAGTATTAAAGTGGATATCGCAGTAGTCAAAGCATTACTGTAAAAAAAAAAAATCACAATATAACCACTATAGTACTGTAAATAGTAAAGTAAACTAATGGATTTTTATAGAAAGACAAACAAACAGACAGAGACAAAATAGAAGGCAAGACAGAGACAGAAAGATAGAAGTTGTTACGTTTTGTACAGATGGACTCAAAAGCAAGGCTCACAGGGTAATGGTATTTATTTAGGAGTTTGAAGGTTGAGAGTATATAACCCTATAATCTGGCTGGTATTCATAACCTCTCCTCCGGACCGTAGCCGGCCCAGTCTACAAGGTACCGAAAACCCCGACCCCTACATCGCACATCCAGGAGGCGGCGTGTCGTATAGGCCGGGTGGCCGTCAACAATGAGTGGGGGAGGAGGAGCTGCCACTGGGACGGAGAGTGGACTGGTGGCGACCGGCTTGATCCGAGAAACATGGAACACTGGATGGACCTTGAGATGAGGCGGGAGTCTGAGTCTGACTGCAGTGGGATTCAGGACCGCCTCGACGGTGGGAGGATAGCCACACTTTCTGGCCGGGCTGGTAGACAGGAGCAGGTCTCTGATGGCGATCGGCCAGGCGTTTGTTGCGGAAGCAGTGCGTTGGAGTGCTGCCCTGGCTTCCCTCCACACTCGTCGACACCGCCGAAGGTGAGCTAGAACAGACGGGACCGCCATCTCTTCCTCCAAGGCAGGGAAAAGCGGGGGTTGGAATCCCACGGCACACATGAATGGGGAAATCCCAGTGGCAGCGCTGGGCAGGGAGTTGTGTGCGTACTACACCCACGGGAGGTGACTACTCCAAGAGGTACGGTACACCACACACCTAAGAGCCGCTCCCAGATCCTGATTGGCCCGCTCGGTTTGTCCGTTGGTCAGGGGGGGGTAGCCGGAGGACAGGCTTACAGTGGCCCCGAGGACTTGGCCAAACGACTTCCAGACCACCCCGACCTGGCGGCCAAAATGTGGAAATCAACGATGCGATCCCCCTGTCGGAGGGACATGAGACAAATGTGTTTTTCAAGACCCCACACAGGATGATCAAACACCCTCCTCATCTCCTCCTCGAAGGCGGAGTATGAGGAGAGGAGATTGGGCCTTCCCTGTCTCACCGAGGTGTACCAGGAGAGGGCCCGGTCATGGAGCAAACCGGCGACAAAACACACATTAGGCTCGTCGGAGTGGAAGGTTACTGGCTGTCTGTCTGAACGCCAGGGAACACTGCACTAGGAACCCCTCGCAGGTTCCCAGCACACCGGAAAATTTGCCGGGTGTGGAGACAGGTGATTCAAACGGAGTGGATGAAGTCGAATTAACCAGGGGGGAATGAACGAGGGGAGCGAACGGGGCGGACGGGCAGAGGGATTACCGAAGGATAGGAGACGCCAGGGGAAGAGGGTTGACGGCCCCACTGATGGACCTCCTCTGTCATGGAGCGAAGCGCCTCGGCTATCGCTGTAATTGCCGAGGCATATAGGCCGAGCAACGCTCCCTGGGAGGCCGCAGCGAACGATAAATCATGGGACGGTGAAGCAGAGGGATTGGGGGTGGGGGTGAGATGGCTGAGTCCATTGTGACCTCATCGTTCTGTTACGTTTAGTACAGATGGACTCAAAACCACGGTTCACAGGGTAATGGTATTTATTTAGGAGTTTGAAGGGTGGGAGTGGAAAGGCGGACATTAGGAACAGGGAGGTGGAGGACCGGAGGGTAGGGGAAAGCTCGGGACGTGAGGCTAACTGGAACTCGGGAACCAAGAGGGAAACACAGGAGATGTATATGGGAAGGACCGGGAGCATGAGTTGAGGAGGAGACACGGACACGAGGAGCAGAAAAGGAATGATGATGGAGACGGGATAACACTAGGAACGCAATCGATAGTTTGGCTGACGAAGTTTACCAGTGTGACTGGAGCAACGATCAGGTGAAGAGTGGATGAAGAGCTGGGGTAGATATAATGTGGGTGGGATGACTGGCAGGTGGGGCAGCGGGAGTAGATGATGAGTGACAGGTGGGGCAGCGGGAGCCGTTGTTTATTGACGGTAGGCAGGTGTGTAGTCAGCTGGCTTCAAACAGGAGAGAGGGAGAAACCAAACAAAGGACAGGGCAGGACCACAGAAAATACAGAAAAAATAATAAACAAAACAAAACTCACGGCCAGCTGGACCCCAACCACAACAAGGAAAGACAGAGACAGATAGAAACAAAGGAATGTGATCTTCTGTTTTTTTGAGTTATACGGTTTTTTTACTGTGGTTTCTGACCTTTTAAATCTGAGCCAGAATCATCGTCCAGACACAACACACACACACACACATAAAGCAATTACTCTGTTTAAGGTAAAACATGCTTTGGATATAACTTTATTTTCATTGTTTATCATCAAACAGCAACAACTGGACAGATCTGCTGGGACCAGAAGGATGAAGAAGAATCCTCACCCTCCTCACCTCTCTATGTAATCCAATAATCCGGTGTTAACCATACACCTAACCCTGACCTCCTGACCTCTGACCCCGGCCTTCAGACTGATCCATTCTAATGACAGGTGGAGTTACCTCCTCATATGCTGTACAGCAGGCACACACTTGAACTGAGCTTTTAACTTGATTTATTTTAATTATTTATCTCAAACAAACAGTATGTTGTAACAAAATTAAAAAAAAAGATTCAACATAAATGTTTTGACATTGCATGACACAGTAGTATTGATTTACAACTCATCATTATTATTGTGAGTTTATTGTTAAAAGGTATGCATGCACATTTCTACTTTTGTCCTGTCTTTCTTGTTTCTTCCTTTGCAGAAGCAACGGGCTGATGCATGTCCAGGCAGCCTGTCTCTGTTTATTCCATTTTTATAAAGTGCTGCTGACGTCAGATCTTGGAGCAGTGAGCTTTATTAAACACAGGATGCCATTACACATTCGTTTTTACTGCATTATGTAACTGAATTTGAATAAAGACGCTCTTTGAGGTGCAGCTTGCTACTGGGCAACAATCACGCACTCTGCTTTTCATCTGGTGCACAAATAGAGTTAAAAGGTGCCTGTAGAGTATCTGATGTGGGTGTTGATAAGGGAGGGGGGGTTGGGGGGGGCAGGTCTCATGAGCCTCTGGGTGCCATAAACGCATGATAGCATATCTACACTTGTTGCAGCAGACAAAGTTAGTTCTGTGGAACAAAGAAGTTGGTTTTGGACCAACCAATTTAACCCTTGTATGGTCGTCCCGTTAAAATGAAATGAAATCAAGACTTTTGTTGACACTTTTTGTCGATGTTTTTAACTTTTTTATTTCGTTTTTGTCCCTTTTTTTTCATCAGTTTTGATGCTTTTTTTTAATGTTTTTAACACTTAACTTCAGTTTTACAGTTATTTTTGGGAATTTATGGTCAATAATCCTCATGTATAGCAAATTATACCTAATGTTTGAATTAGAATAACAGAAATTAGGAATTATTTAGACTAAAATTATGTATATTTGTATATATGTATGTGTGTGTGTGTGTGTGTGTGTGTTATATACTACAGCATCTGAGCCCGGTAAGTTCCCAATATGAGACTCCCAGCACAGTTAAACTTCTGAAAACATGCGTTGTGTTCTGAATCTTTTTCTTTCTGCAGAACATTTAGTACTGCTGGCCTAATCTGGGAGCTGAAACAGCAATTGTACCCAAAATTGGTGTCGTGGTCAAGGCCACAACCTACTTGCAGCCCTGCTAACCCGACCCCGAAACCTGTTTCACAAACTCCTCTGCCTTTCTGCCTTTCTGCCTCTCTGTCTTCCAAATAGTGCACGCCTCTCCCAAAAACTAAAGAATTCAAACGTCTTGGATTTTCAGAACTCAGTTCCCAGTGGTTGTTTAGGTCCTGGTGTGTGAAGCTCAGGTTCAGAAAGACCCGTCAGGTAATGGGACAAAGCCAGCAGTGAAAGCATGGAAACAGGAAGGTCTTTGTTGTTGCTTGCTGTGTTATTTTTTTTTTTTTATAGCTAAATAGTTGAGCTTGCGTGTGCGTGTGTGTGTGTGTGTGGGGGGGGGGGGGGAAGAGCGAGGGAGAAGTGAGAAAGTGACAGCGATATTAGCTTTGGAGGGAGTAGTGACTCTAGAGTCATAGTGAAAGAAACTAGTGAGAAAAAAAATAATGAGAGAAAATGTGTGTGTGTGTGTTGTGTGTGTGTGTGTGTGTGTGTCCCCTGTTCTTTCTGACCATGGTGGGAAATCTGCAGCAGGAGAAGTTAACCCTCTCCTTAGTTTCATGTTGTTCATGGAGAAGGAGAACCAGGAAATGAGTCAGGGTGTGGGGGGGAATGCAACGCTCCCAAGCCACGGCTGAGCAACGTGTAGTTACATTTTTCGAGAGGTGCGCTTCAGGTTATGACGTAGGGTCCGGCAGAGGGGTCTGCGGGGGGTAGCCATCAACCCAACCCATAAAACCTATAGAGAAATATAAAGCCTTGAGAGACTGTATAGTGACACCACACCTATTAAATCTTTTAATTAGCAGCTCTTTTAGATTCAACATAGTTTTGCAATGTAGGAGAAACCCTGGAATTTATTAACAAGCTTTACACAAACAACTAATGGCCAAATTGCTGTGTAATCATGGTCCCCAGACGATAAATCCTATGATAACTCAAAGAATTGAAGCGTTTTAAGTTTCCTTTAGTTTTGTTTCTGACTTTTTAGTGTGGCATCAGGTCAAACTTACAAGAAGGAATTGAAACGTAATGATAGGTTTCCCTGATTGATTTGATTTACTGGCAATAGTCATGTTCCCCAGAGGATCTTGTGGTTTTGATCATGATAAACCCATTACGATGTGGTAGTGTAAGGTAGATGACACTGACGATCAGATATTCATATTCTCCGTTAATATTCCAAAATATTCTCCACCAAGCTTTTTTCTATCAAAACTGTGAGCATCAAAACTTGGTCCATTTACTGTAAAACACAGTTGTGAGAGTTAGTGTGATGTGTTAGAATAGAAAGCCTTTAGTGCAGTGCAATGACATTGAAGCAACCCCTTTACAGTGTCAACACAAAATATAAAAATATAAAATGTAAGTACTTCAGAAGAAGAAGAAAAAAAAAAGAGAGGGGGGAACATGGTTCCCGATAGCAACTATATACATATATAAAATAGTAAGAAAGATAAAGGGTTTGTATGCATATGTTACAGCATACAAATGTTAAAGGAGGTGGTCGAGACACACAAGACTATTGTTCACAATGGTTTCTTTCAACATTATTTTTTATTGAAGCTTTAATTATATTTCATTTCATTTTGGACTTTATTTGTGGCTCAACATTCTGTAATGACACCACTAGTGATAAAGAACGTCAAGAGTCATGGGTTAGTGCTAAATATAGTTTTTCCTGTGTGTATATGTGTGTGTGTGTATTTCTGGCTCCTTACATGGCTACATGTCTCTTAATGTAGAGATAACTCTCCTGGCCAGTCTATGACAGGGAGCAGCTCTCAGGCCGACATGGACACGCTGACTATTTCCATCCTGGTTAACCACCCTGACCTCTCCTCCATTTCAGGACAGAAAATAACCTTAGTGCTAAGACAGAAAAAAATCCAAATACATCTTTGCTGTTGGACTTCTTCCCATGCAAATCCATATGGTTGTGTTCTATGGATTGTTCTTATATTCCTATCTATGTATGTATAGTGAAGAGATCTACGTGTTCTTAGCAGCTCTCGTACACTCCTTGTGCCTGGTGTATTTTCCAACAAGTTTGATTGTGTAATACATATTCTCAAATGTGTGGTTACTTACACAAATCTGAAAGTTATTGGGATCCTATGCAATGAAAAAAATGGCTGTCAATGTCTTAGAACAGAACTACACTTAATTTTTAAAGAGATGCAATTCATGTCTTGTGCAGGTGTATTGTATAGTCTCTTGAGAGAGAGAGATATGAATTTCCACAATTCTTGCATCCCTTCTATTCCCCTCCATTATGTCCAGTTGCACTTTGGCAGGCTACATTGCTCAGAATTTGAAAATGTTTTCACTTTGGGTTTCAAGACATTTCTATACAGAAGAGGATTAGGGCCAAATGTATTGACTTATGAGTTTTTTTTCACATGTAGCCCAAATCCTCTTCCGTATTTCTGCTTCCATCCCAATCCAATGGAAACATGCTAAAACAAAGGAAATTCGATTTTTTTTTTTAAATAAGAGCTCTTTGTGAAAACTTTACATTAGAATTTTTTTAAAAGTACTTTGAAGGACAATTGTTGACAACAACATCCTAAAAGTCCAAAATAACTTTTTTTTTTTTTAAAGGGATCACAAGTAAGAAGTTGGATCTGTTACTGCTCAGACTCTGATCCCCCGGTGGACCCCTGAGGATCGATACAGGACGATCAGTGAATCTAATCAAAACACAATGAACTCACACAGACACACACAAACACACAACAATAAAAACTACCTGTCCCTTCTGGATGCTTATCTGTATGGTTATTTGCCAAATAAATAGCTGTCCTGAGCATTCAACTTAGACAAGGGCACACACACACACACACACACACACACACACACACATAAAATAAAAACAACCTGTCCCTTCTGGATGCTTATCTGTATGGTTATTTGCCAAATAAATAGCTGTCCTGAGCATTCAACTTAGACAAGGGCACACACACACACACACACACACACACACACACACACACATAAAATAAAAACAACCTGTCCCTTCAGGATGCTTATCTGTGTGGTTAGTTGCCAGATAAATAGCTGTCCTGAGCGTTCAACTTAGACAAGTGCACACACACACACACACACACACACACATATACACACACATACACACACACAATTAAAATTACAGAAACAGACAGCTCATTTGTGTAGCCTTGGGAAGTCCAAGTGTACGCATACCCAGACACATTTATGCACTTTGATATCAAGTTTGGACGATAAGCTTTTAACATTAAGCTTGGTTAAAAGCAAACGTGGACAGGTGCATGTACACGCCAACTTCCACCTGGTCACCTAGTTTTCTTTTTTTTACATTATTCATTTCACTGTTTTTACTGCAACACATCCTGCTACTACTGATATTTGCACTATATATATAATTTAAAATGTTATATTGTACATACTTATATTTATACTGTTTCTCTTTTTACTGGTCTGTTTTCTTTTTTTGGAGCCTTGCAGCGTAATCTCGCTCAACTGTATATTGTGAATGTGCAGTTGAATGACAATAAAGTCTAAGTCTGCGATGACAGTGGTTAGGGACACCCCCGATTTCCACCTGTTGCAGGACAGCTGTGGATTGGCTCTGCAACAGCTGTTAGTTTCCATCCAGAGAAGTAGAGGGGGAACAACTCTGTCTGTTTTCAAGGTGTAGTGCAGGGAGATATGTTCCGCTGTGAGCACGCTCTGTTTTATTTTGAAAATTAACCTGATGTGTTATGTGTTTCTGCGCTCGACTTCCTGTCCCGCACTACCTGTGTATCTATTTGTATGTATGGGAATTGTTGGGTTTCTGTAAACAACATCACAGAGTACGGTCTAGACCTGCTCTTTTATGAAAAGCGCAATGAGATAACTGTTGTGATTTGGCGATATATAAATAAAATTGAATTGAAATTGAATCTGCTCCGGAGGATCTCCGGAGCTGGGACGGAGTCGGGACGCAGCCACTCCGCAGTCAGTGAAAATACACATTGACTTTAATGGAAACCTAATGCCTCCACCGCTGTTCTGCATCCAGTGGAAAGTGAGAGTTAGGGTTACCAAAACGACAAGTTAAGATTAGAAAAAGATTGTGGTTTGGGTTAATACACCGACCCTCTTAAGAAGTACTCATGGGACACAAAGACCCGTTTCCTGGGTGAAGTCCTGTGTTTTAGGACCCAAACATCCCCCCCGACCTCCTCTCTGAAAGAACTTCTGTGCTCTTATACAACAGTAGTCAACATGAGCCATAATAAATATGCATTACTTTTCATAGCGATACGTCTGAATGATCCATGAGAACAGCCTGATGCATGTGAATAGAGGAAATGGCAGAAGAAGGACCAAAGTTGTTGGCTGAGATTTGACTTCCCTTAAACAACGCAGGATGAGTGAGGACACACTATTGGTGAAAATGTCTTGGTATTTCCTTCATTCTTTGCTGACATGCCTTTGACTTTACAAAAAGAAAGAAAAGAATGTAAAGAGTAAAACCAAACCGAGGAAAGGAAATGAGAGTACAATAACCAGTAGGAAGAGAAACCTGCACATGTAGGCGAAAGGAATATAAAACCGAAAGATGGAGGCTGGTTATGGTGATCCATCAGGAAATGACAGGTATTAGAGGAATGTGGTTCCATCAGCCATACAGGTGGAGATGAGCCGGAGCTTGAGGGCAAGTTGAGTTCAGGCTGAAGCCATCTTTGGAAACTGATGTGGGATCAGCTTTTCCCTTTTCCACAGTGAGAAATGGAGATCCTGCAGGTCAGATTCCCCCCTAAAGATCAACCTGGAATCTTAAGATTAGTCAATGAACCGTCACAAAATGAAAAGCTAATGCGTGTACAGTGTGCTTTACACAAAATGTATTCTTCCATTTAGTCAGTTTGTTGTTTTAAGTTCTAGGGAAATATTCAATTACGTGTTGCAATGAGCAGCCGTGACATTTTTAGAAACATCAACAAAACTGAAGTCAAGGCTCAAAACCTTGGTGACTAACATTAAATAATGACTATATCCATAAAGACAATACTGTGTAGAGTTCATTTCTTACTACCACTGGTTACAGGTAAAATATCACTATGAGCCATTCAATTGTTACGTCATGACACTGTTAACTGCTTTAAGTAAATATTTGCTGTATATTAGAGAAGTACCCAGAAAAGCAAAGTTAAACCAGTACTTTAAGAGTTAAAAGGACAATAAGGCAGCAATTTTCCGGCATCCAAAGTTCATCCTGGTTCAGCCTGCGGCCTTTCCTTTGTGCATGCCAAGGGAGGGGAGTGAACATGGACAATTGAAATGAGTCTGAAGAAAAGCCCCTGCAGGCCATTCCACTGCTCTTTCCTATGCACAATGTCCGACGAATCAGGTGCAGTACCCAACGTACATTTTGTAACCCCACCCATGATCTTTCCTTAACCCAACTAAGGGGTTTAACCCTGCACAAAGAAAAATGACTGTTGAAAATGACACCAGAGGTACCAGACCAAGCACTGGTTTTTGACGTCCTTACAGATAGAAGTTCCTGAATCTTGGCGTCTTTCCAGCTAGACATTTTGGTTGCCGTTTTTTGTGTAAATCAACCTTCGCTTCCGCTTTTGCGCAGCTGCATGACAGAAACGTCATCAACACGCCCACTCGCTCGCTGTAAACTCTCACACCTTTGGACTTTGTACTAGCGATAACCCAGTTACAGGTTCCTAAAACTGTAATGGCTTTCACTGTAAATTCAGCGTAATGTATTTTTTTATTTATATATGTATACTAGAACCATGAACTTTGATATGTTGCTGAATATGTAGAGTCTCTAAAAGTTGTATTCATATCATTTTATTCCTACCTTATTTACAAATTAGAAAGCCATTGTAAAAGACTATATAGCACGTGAGAAAATGTCCTTCCAGCTGAAAAAATATTTAAAATTGTTTTTTTTAAATTACTGCGGTTGTGGCTTGTATTTTGTTTGTATTAAATATTATTAAATATTTACAGTAGGTTTCTATTTAAATGGATGAGGTAGATTGCAAAAGCATACTGTGCAAAGAACTACCAAAGCATTCATAACAAAAGGGTCAAGAGTCATGAATATTTTAGCACAAATATAGAAATTTATTTCTGAAAGGGAAACCGACCCACATCTTCAAGTGAAACACAATGCTGGGGGCACAGGCCTCTCTTTCACAGTGAGAAAAAAATTGATTTTTTTTGTTAACAAAGAAAAATCTCACTTCCAGCCACCCATACTGTACACTCATCACAGAAGAAAAAACAAGCAAAAATTAACATTTGGTCTTCAATCGTTCCTTTCTCGACATACGGTAGCCACAGAAATTTCCAAATGTCTTCCTTGTTCGAGACAACCAATCACATGCAGTGTCTCTTGAGACACGTCTGTTGACAGCGGCTCAGTTCCTCAACAAACTCACCTTAATATTACATCATTCAAACATCTTTCATCAGACATGTGCAATTTTCACAGAGGGAAAGAAAGAATGGCCTGCATGACCTAAAATTAATAAAAGGCCACTTTTAATAATGTTAAATTACTTTCTCATTTGAACGTGCAAAAGTTTTCTGTGCATTTTTCATTAGAAATGAATCAGCTGTCTTTCCTTTAGTAGAGAAGCATTTTGTCGCCATGCACTCCTCAGTACTTTCCCTTCAATATGAAGGACCTAATCAGCTCCTCTTTCCACTTTCCACCAATACATCAGGCCCTCAAAAGGGGCTCAGAATTAGTTGTGGGCTGTACATCTTGTCTGTATTTTAGTGGGCAGGCACTCGGAGAAGGCACATTGATATTTTACATAGGAGGAATATGTGAAACAAGATACTGTAGATTTTTCCCATTTATCCCTCATCCTCCAACCACCGACCATTAGGTCTCTCGGGCAACATGACCTCGTTACTGCAAGAAGCAGGTCAGTTTAGCACAATGAAGTTAGGTTTCTCACTGGTTTGTACACTTCCTCTGCTAAAAAAAGGTTATTTGCTTAATTTCATTTTGTGGCTAAAAGCCAGTCTAAGCTCAAACCCACAGCTGTATTTGCACTAAATGCCCTGTCAGTGTCTGTTATCTTAGTCCAATGTCATTTTCAGCAAACATCCTGATGCGTTCACCAATAGGGCACAGCGTTATCAATCTGACCCCAGCTCTGCCAGCCAGGAAAGAGTCCGCTGGACATGCGTGGGCTGCCAAACTGATCAAACTCCATCTCCAGCACCTTCACGGCCCCGTTTTTGTGCTCTGAAGGCTTTTTCTGCTCAACAGAAGTTGGGGGCCTCTGAACATTCAGGTCCTCTCCGTTCCAGCCGATGTGCTTGAGAACGTAGTTCTTGCCATCGTTATTGTCCCAGAAGGTCTGGCCCTGGGCTTTGAAGCAGATGCAGAACTCGACTCTATTCTGTGGGTGGATGTAGATGGGTAACTCCACGACGAAAGCAAAGGTGTCGGTATCCTGGCAGCTGTAGACGTTGTTCATGAAGGTGCACTCAATGTCAACGAAGCTTGCCCACGAGTCGAAGGTGGCGCGCAACTGCACCGACTTCTCAAACCCCATGTTGCGGACCTTGATGGTGCCAGTTAGGGAGCGCTCCTGCAGCGAGCAGTTCTCCAAGCAGACCGAGTTCTGAATCAGGCGGTTCCGGAAGTCCAGGTAGTCGGCCGAAGGCTGTTTAAAGTCTAGCGCCAGGTTGCGCACCGAGCTGACCTTAAGGTCCATCGTGGCCGTTTCCAGGTCTGACATGTCAAACTGCAGCTCCTCGCTGATTCCACTGCAACGCTTTTTTTGATACGGCTCATCGTCAAACTTGGAAAAGACGTGTATGACGGTGAGTGACATGCCCCTCGTGTCTGCGAACACCACCTTCTTTTTGCCGGCCTTGCCTTTGTTCCAGCCCGTGCAGCCGCCATCGTCTACCGCTCTCTGCTGTGTGCTGAGGCAGGGCCGCAGGGGTTTGTAGAGCTGCTGGTTGTGGCTCCATCTGGTTGACTGGCTGGCCTGGTTCTTCTTGGTCCTCTGCAGCTCGTCGTAGGAGCTGAGGAAACCTCGGAGAGGAGGCGGAGAGTGGCTAATGTAGAATCTCATAGCCACGTCCATTGGCAGGACTGGGCCAGGCATTGCTGACGGACTGAAAGACCTGAGCACACTGAGGGAGCGAGGGAGAGGGGGACAGAAGAAGGGAATTTGTGTAGGAGGGAAGGAGGGAGGGAGGGAGGTGGAAACAGAGGAGGAGAGATTAGAACAGCGGCTTCACTTTTCTAACTTTAAAAAAGTTCTGCCTATGATGTAACTTGTCACTTCTACAATCAGCACGATGGCAATACTTTGCAATTTCGGTTTCTGCAAAAAGTCCCCCATTTCAAAAATAATGCTTCTGCTTTCATATTATGCAGATACAATCTAAAAAATGCTTCACATCTAAATTATGCACATACAAAAACTGATACAGAAGTTCAATCTTGTCTACCCTTAAGCATTACATGCGTCACTTTTGAAAACCAAGAACTCTCTGATCCTTACCTTGCAGCACTCATGGAATAAAGGAGTAAAACTGTTCCAAGGAGAGAATGGCTTTACTAACAGTTGGCAGCCCTTTTGACTTCTATCTTTTCTAAAAGTTCATGCTGTTCTCACTCATCCTTTTCTTCCTCCTCTCTCATGCTCTTGCTGCCTAATAGTGCCGAGGGTGGCTCAGCACTCAGGGATTTCAACTGCCCCATAGAGACCATTTGCATATGCTGTCATATGGTTCTTTGAACAGCCAATGGAAAGTTAGTGGAGTTGCTCGCCAACCAATCAGCACAAAGTAGGCTTGGCTGCTGGCCAGCTGATAGGGCAGTGTCCTCATAGTTGGGATGCCTCAGGCGGTTGCCTCAGCTGCTATTCGAGCAACGTGATGGACCCCTGCTGGTGTTGGAGGTGATCTTCACATTAGTCACTGCAGAGTGGCTCTTCATGACTGGGATTCCAACACCATATCACAGCAGGATTATTTATGGCCCACTGACGTTTTAAAAAAGTGTAGTCATTAAAAAAAAAAAGATGATTAAAGGTTTTAAAAAGGGTTCGGGAAACTGAGTTTTTGCTTATATGATGGCATTTTTATACAGACACATTTTAAAGGGATTCTTTACATTTTATACCCAAAGAACATAGATACAAATGCAGTTTACTTTTAAATCTATTTTAGAAAATAATGCTCAGATGTTGTGTTCTTTTCATAGACAAAAATTTCTATTAGATTCTGGGTCTGAAAAGTGAAGCCTTAAACCTGTATTTTATCTCATTTCCAGTAGGGTGCAACTCCACTGGTTGCACCCTACTGGGTGAAAGCTAAAAGCTGGCTTGCACACAAGTCCATGAGAAAATCCATTTTTTTATAACATTTTCATAATGAGTTTATGGCCTCAATCCCTAGTTTCAAGTCTCCTTCAATACAGCATGATGTTTATATGGTACATGATGGTCCCATTTTTTTTCAAATAGAAGACAAAGCAGGGGGTGCTTTAGGACCAGTCTGGCCAGAGGCTTTGCCATGCTAACTATGCTAACATGGTGGGCATTAAAATAAAGCTGGACTTGTTTTTGGGTGTTTACTATGTTTTTGGGCCTCTCACTGTGTTGTTTTCCCTTTTCCAAAGTTAATTGTAACATTTTGGTCGCCTTTGTTCATTTGGTCGCCATTTTGGTCATCTTTGTTGATAGCACCCTGTCAACCAAGGCAAGCTAGCTAGTGCTAGTGTTAGCTGAGTACCCTAAGGTCAGCTTTTACCCGTTGGTAAAACTCCATCGAATGATTCGTTTCACAAGGGTTGAAAAATAAATCCTGCCCACTTTCCGTCTTTTGTGCTTATTGTAACAGCATTGCATATACACTCTAAGATAGTGATGCCCATATTGTTAAACTCTTTAAAAGATACTTTAAAATGGTTTTAACGGCAAACCAATGGGTGACGTTACTAATTCTACATCCATTCAACACCTGGTATGAATGAAATTATTAATGTTGTTGTTATCCCACAGGCTTCTCTTCCCTAGTCTTGGTGTTAACAGGGATGTCAATGCAGATCAGACACATGATATAAGAAAACGCTTCTCATAATTAGTGGTTACTAAAGACTTCAATTCTTTATCTTTTAAAACACATGGATGTTTGGACACCTAGGTAGTTCGACATGTCTTCCCCCTCTCTCCCCCTTTCCTGTCTACAGCTGTTCTGTGTATTAAAGGCTAAAATGCCTCAAAAAATATCTTTAAAAAACATGTGGACATGTTAAGGGCGTTAAGTTAAAGATATTCATAACCAAAGATTAAAAACTTTAAATTGAATAAATAAGAGGTTGTGGATTCCTTCACAGTTGTTTGGACTTTCACACGTGTTGACAGAGTTGCTATTTTTGAACTGTATTTGCTTCATTGATTTTCAGCGCAGGGTTAAACATTATCCTCAAAACAACATCAAAGGGAACAGAGTTGACTTTAGTTGTAGAGTAAAGGGATCAGGGACTGACCTAAATGGGTGAACACAACTTTCTACTTAATAATTAGTAACCTAGTTTGTGCACCAAAACACAACTCATTCTTCACACTGTGAAATCTCAGCTGAGGGTAATCCTTACCAACTTTTTTTGATCATTTAGTAACAGAGCTATAGTGTTAAAAGCCATGTTTGGGTCCCATACAGACAAAAAACATGAACAAAGTGTTCATAGATCTGTGTTGAATCTACGCCTTATGTACGTACGTTGGTACGCGCACATGCCAAAGTTGGATGTACACCTCCCAAGATGCATCTAACTACACGTCATGGCGACACAGACCACAACAACTGGGATAGGTCCACTTGGCTGTGGCTTGGTAGCATCGCATTGTCCTCTACTCATTTCCAAGTTCGTCCATGTTTCTCCGTCTCCACCGCTACGCTACAAAAACACACACAGACCCACATGCCGGCTGTGCTATTCTTTTAAAGATATACGCTAGATTGACGCACACACACTAGCACAAGTATAAACCTCACAAGGTCGTAGGCCACTTAGGTGTAGGCTCTGTGTAGATGCTACGTATGTGACAGGTGGAATATTTAAGCATGTATGTTTTCAACTGTATTTCATCTATTCTAAGGATCTTCCACAGAAGGCTTAGTTTGAGGTAACACGATCCCACAGTTGAGAATAGATCGGAATGTGTCTATCATATATAATATTAATATCTATTAGAAGGGTCTTACAAATAGGGAGTGGATTGAAGATAACACTGTATCACAGAAATAGATAAACTGACATGTGGGAGGACAAGAGGAAAAGTATAAAAGAGGAGTTACTGTGCTGTTCAGAGAGACACTTTACACTTCACTTGTGTGTGTGTGTGTACCCACGGTTATCTTTCTTGTTCAATAATTGAATAAAGCTCTATTTAATCTAAATTTATTGTATTTGTCATGTGTGAAGTCTCCTTTATCATTTCCAGTCAAGATTTCCAGACTCTGTTGTCCTTTGTGCTCACACTAACGAGTCTAATACAAATTGTTCACATGAAAGGCCGACTTGATCTGTATTCCATCCCATCTCATTCACCACTATCTGCAGCCCCATTCAGCGGCAAAATAAATCCCTGTTTGTCCGAGTCGTTGTGTGTTCAAGATTTTCTTTCTTTCTTTAAATCCGAACCCCTATTGATTTGAAGGTCTTTTGTTTAAATGGCCTTGGATTTGAGTTTTATTTGAAATAGAGGCAGAGACAGAGGTCATTTTCCCCCTCCACATCTCTCTGGATCATCAGCAGCAAGACTTTAGACTCAAAGTACAAAACATGCCACTTTCACATGGTCATAAAGACAACAGAGCCTATTTATCACAGCCTTGTCTAAGGGTTACCACAACCAATCCCAACATGGCCCCAGAATTGCGTCAGAAACATGTTTCTTTATGTAGCAGCATTTACAACGGAGTAAACTCAACAGTGATGAAAAAAATGTTAAAGGCACTAAAACATTTTAAAACATTAACATGAAACATTTCAAAACGGTAAATATGATTTATAAAGAGACCTTACTTCCATTAAGGAAATATAGAATTTCATTTCAATATTGAATAGTTAAATATAATCTGACCATTGCCTGTATATCATTCACAACTTTTATTTCTTCATCTAGCAAGAAGTTTATGTTTCAATGATATGTTCAAGAAATTTCTGTTTTGCTTTTGGCTGACATTTTGTGGACATGTCCTCTCTGCATTGATCAGTTGTTGACTTTGGTGGTGGGGCCAGTGTGGGGTTTCCAAAGTTGGGTATTTACTCTCACTAAGCTCTTACTGTCCTGCTATGTTCCCGTGTTCATGCCAATGTTAGAAGTCTGGGATTTAAAGCTAAGGTTAAACAAACTCGGTTCATCCTGATGCAATGGATGTGCAAGTTGGGGTGACCTTAAAGTTGAAATCAAATTAATTATGAAAGGCAGAAAATGGAAACTACTTTGGATAAGCAGTGTAGATTCCCTTCAGTCAGAAGATGTTACTTCACAGTTTGTTGCAGTTTTTGTGGTCGTGAAACAGTGTTGCTCAACAAATGTACAAAAAGGGAATTATCCAAACCCAACAAACGGAAGCTGCTGATTGTAATTCCAACATGTTCACAGGGCTTTTACAGCCATTGTGAGCTTTAGTTGTAGCATCTAAGCCGAATGAATGTAACTAAAAGACAGAGATATAGATATGGTGATAACGGCCCAAACTTATGTGAAAGAGAGACGCAAAACTACCACAAAGAGACACAAACCTACCACAAAGAGACACAAACCTACCACAAAGAGACACAAACCTACCACAAAGAGACACAAACCTACCACAAAGAGACACAAACCGACTACAAAGAGAAGCAAAAACCAAAGAGACATAATCCCACAAAGAGACACAAAATGTATGGGGAAATGAGGGAGGACCCCTAAACCCCCCTGCCAAATGCATGCACCTGGGGCCACCTCTAGCTCACCCAGTAAGAGCGTGGGGGTTTGAATCCGACCTGCGGCCCATTTCTGCGTGTCGTCCCCCATCTTTCTCCCACCTTTTCTGAGTAACCACTGTCACTCTGAAATAAAGGGAAAAAAGCCCCCCGAAGAAATCTACGCACCTAAGTTTTCCATTTAATGAGGGGAGACACTGCATACAGTATATACAATACATATAAAACATACATTCAACCATCCACAGGGCACTATGTTTTGTCACGATAAAGCCAAAATATAGTGAGAAGGCCCAAGTGACACTAATAAAAATGTGCATTCAAGAGTTGTGCAACTTCACAGATTTAATGGTGCCCGGATAGCTCAGTTGTTAGAGCGGGCGCCCATATATAGAGATTTACTCCTCGACACAGCGGGCCGCAGGTTCAACTCCGACTTGCGGCCATTTGCCGCATGTCATTCCCTCTCTTTCACGTCTTCATCTGTCCTGTTATTAAAGGCCTAAAATGCCCCCAAAAAATCATTTAAAGTTTCCAGATGTAATTGCACTAGGAACAAAAGAAAATTTGTACCTTAGTTAGTACGTAAGTAAGTAAGTAAGTAAAATTTATTTGTATAGCACTTTTCTCAGATGAAGATCACAAAGTGCTTCACAACAAAAGGAAGCATTAACAACTCTTGATACATACAATACATCACAAAAAGAAACAAAAGAATAACACGAACACATAAAACCAGCCTAACCACCCTATAATCTAGTTAAAAGCCTCTTTAAAAAGTAGAGATTTCAACTGAGTTTTAAAGTGTTCCACACAATCTAAGCAGCGCATGGAAGGAGGCAAAGCGTTCCACAACCTTGGAGCAACAACTTTAAATGAACGGTCCCCCCTAGTTTTAAAATGTGTAAGGGGGGCAACTAATAGTCTCTGGCCTGTTGATCTCAGACTACGTGAGGAGGTACGCAGCTGTATCAGGTCAGAAATGTATGGGGGTGCCTGTCCTTGTAGGGCTCCTTGTACCTATATCTTCGCCCAAAAGGGAAGAGGAATGAATCCCTCCAAGAGAGGGTGGTCAGAGCTTGATAAAGATTGGCCGTACCTTCTGCCAAATGTGACCTTTGCTAGGGACAGCTGCTGTAATGCATGCCTGTTATCTTGCTGGCCTCTGTCTGTATCTATCTGCGATCAAATCTCTCTGTGCTGTCCGTTGGAGCTTTTCACAGTTCATTTCATCTTTTTTCACATTCAGTGACCTTCTTCGATGGCAGACCGTGTTGCTTGTGTACATATTACTAAATCAGATACACAGACTTAACAAACACGGAGTAACCCAAATACTGTTGAGATCAGCAAATAAGGTCAAATTATTCACATTCACTGCAGCATCAAAATGTGGAACAAAAACTATTTTTGATGAAAAAGGTGAGAAGCTATCATGCAGTGTTACACAACCTCACAAAGTATTGCTCTCACTGTAAAGGTTTTGAGGTACTTTACATGAATATTTTGCCATACTTTACACATTTTTTGTAATTAATGAGTAATGGAACTGATGATACTTTGGTACTAACATTTCTGTACAATTTTGAAAGCTGGATTCTTTGTGTAATGGTGTATATGTACAGAATATTGTGGTATTGCTGCTGTTAACTTTATGAAAGCAGCTTTATGTTGAACTTTGGGTGACCTGGGTTTCAGATTTAAAGGTCCCTTATTGAAAAAAAAGTGAGATTTCAGTTAAATTCAATTCGTAGTATACAAATCATAACAGTGGTTATCTCAAAACACTTTACAGAGAGTAGGTCTAGACCACACTCTATAATCTACAAAGCCCCAATAATTCCAGTAATTCTATGGAACTATGACTAGAAATAGTAGTTGTAGTAGTTCATGGTGTAGCTTGGCATTGCAGGGCGTCACAGGGTGTTGACCAGGACCACGGCAACAGCTGCAACCATGATTTAAATGCCACGCTAATCCAGTGAAAACTGCTGGGGGACAGAAAACACAAGGGCTCCAAGGAATAAGCTCCCCAGAGCTAGGTTAGTAACAAGCATTTCTGGGATATGGATGCACACAGATGGAAAGGGAGAGGAGAGAGGAGCTCAGTGTGTCTAAGGAAGGAAGTCCCCCGGCAGTCTAAAACTATAACTTACTATAACTATAACTTAATTAAGGGATGCTGCAACGCAAACTTGAGCCAGTTCTATAAGGGTTCGTAGATGAGTCCTGTCCAAATTGAAAATCAACACTTTTGTTGACACTTTTTATCACGTTTTGGTCCCATTTTTCAACACTTGATGCTTTTTTTCAATGTTTAGCACTTTTTTGATGTTTTCAACACTACGTAACATTAACTTATAGGAAATTATACCTAATGTTTGAGTTAGAAAAGCAGAAATTAGGAATTATTTAGACTAAAATTAAAGGAATGGATGTTGATGATAATCACAGACTGGAATATGTCAACTTTTACTCAATACTATTTCAAAAACACTTCAATTTGTTTTACAATGCTATAAAATTAAATAAGACGCCCCAAAATGAATGAAAGTAGAGATTTGTACTTGCCAAAGAGCGTTGTGTGGAATCAATCATGTTATTTAGCGTAATTAAAAAGAACATTGATATAGGAAAACGGGTCAATTTGACCAGAGGACAAAATAAGGGTTAAAGGGATAGATGCAAAAACAAAGCGTTTCAGAAAGAGGGGGAATACAAGTATTCAAGTATACATTATACATGTATTATCTATATACATATATTCAGAAAGACAGAATGAGATAAGCAATGTGTTTTAGTTTTTTGAATATTAAAGCATGTAAACATTATGTTATAGTTTCAGTTTTTATCCGTTCCTGTATCCTGTTTTCTGTTATTTTTTTGTGTGGTGGTTTCTGTCTCATATTCTGATTGGGTGTCTGTATGTTCTGTTTCCTGTTTTATTTTGAAGTCTGGTCTTTGTCTCGTATTGTCTTTAGCTTTACTTCCTGTGTTTTTCCTGCGATTACCTGATGTTTTCTACCTGTTTCCCAGCCCTCTTGTCACTTGCCTCTCGTTATTGTTACCCTGTGTATTTAGTGTCTGTGCTCCTTTCGTCTCTTGTCAGATGGTTTTGTGTGTTCGGTTTGTTGATTCCAGTCAGCTTTGGATGTTCCCTGCAATCTCTTTTTACCTGTGAGTTAGTCGCTGTCCTTTTGTTCCCGCTTTTGTGTTCCTGCCTTGGGTTTTCCTATTTTTCTTGGAATATTGGGATTTTGGACTTTGTTTTTTGTGTTTTTGGTGAATAAATCCTCATTTGAACTCTTCTGCCTGATCTCTGCTTTTGGATCTTTATTTCCTTGGAGCGTAACACATTCAGTTCTAGTAGAAACCTCAAATACAATTATGAACCTGAAAATAAGCATAATATGGGACTTTTAAAATCTTGGGAATAATCTAATCTGTCGAAACTTTCTCCTTCACAATCTGGAAGTGTCAGCCTAACAGAAAGCTGCCATATCTTTAGACATTAGGAAGGTTGTGACACACACACAGACAGACAGAGTTGGCTCTTGTGTGATTTCCAGGCTGCCAGTTGGCACGGTTACTGTTACCGTAACAACTACTCGATGGCCTGCAGGCAAGTGGGATCAGGAGAGGTTATCAAACACCGGGATTGGCTGACAGCTGTTGCGTAACTTGATTTTCTCTAAAGACGTTGACAGGCTGAGAGTTTATGTATGACTGTATTTAAAGCACGTAGGTCCAGCAGAGCAGCGTGTAATGTCAAGCAGTCCAGAATGAAGGCCAGAATAAAAATAGTCATGATTCCTTTCATGTGTTATTTCATTTCATCTTCATTCATCCAGGTCATTACAATGAGAGTGAACAAAAGCCAAGGTCTCACTGGATCAGGCTACATTTATATTGCTGCATTTGATTTTTAAGTGAGAGTTTTGATCTTTGTGCACAGTAGAAGAACTAATCTACGTTTAAAATAACAGGCCCAAACCAAAATATCTCAACGTTCACCTGCACTGGGCATGTGCATGTCGGGGTGAACAGGATGCAGCGTATACACTCATGGGAGAAACAAGGGGAAACACTAGAGAAGGGGGAATGAGAGGGGAAAACGCCAGAGCAGGGGGAATGAGAGGGGGAAACACTAGAGCAGGGGGAATGAGAAGGGGAAACGCCAGAGCAGGGGGAATGAGAGGGAGAAACACCAGAGCAGGGGGAATGAGAGGGGGAAACGCCAGAGCAGGGGGAATGAGAGGGGGAAACACAAGAGCAGTGATAATGAGAGGGGGAAAGGGCAGAGCAGGAGGAATGAGAGGGGAGAGATACAGAGCAGGGGGAATGAGAGAGGGCCTATATATGAGGGAAAATAAAGAGTGAAGAGTCAGAGAAAGGTGAAGAGTCAGAGAAAGGGAAAAGTAATCATAAAAAAACAAGAATCATGTCAGGCTATTGATACCGTAAAATAAATTTTCACGTTTTATTTTAATAGGTCAAACAAAAGGGAGAATGAAACTCCCAAAAGAATGCAATAAAAATAGAGCAAAACAATGGAAAAAAGCAAAGTCCGTCTTTTGAGCATTATCTACTTTTTGGATATTCAGACAGTAGATCCGTTATCAACTTAATGTTTTTATTCAAATTGCAGCCTTTGTGAAGTCTCGCAGGTAACTACTCAGACCAAAACCTCTCATTGTCTTAATGTTTGTGCAAACCCACCGATGTGCATGATCCTGCATGCAGCCTACGTACTCCAAGAAGTCTTTTCTATGATATTCTAGCTTTATTCATATTCATTTGGCTCCTTTTTTTTTATTCAGTTGAGAGTCAAGTCAACTGAGCAGACTGGTTTGCATGCTGACCCAATGTAACCTGGACACACCCCCATGACACTGCAATACACACACACACACACGTGTCTTTCTTGAGGCCTTGAGGACATATGGTACAGCGATTAGCCAACTGAAGCGCCTGCAGCTGTTGCTTCACCTGAATAATAGATATGACCCCTGTCGAGTGGACTATAGACAGGCGGGTCTGCAGGATTATGATGCCTGTCGAAGGTCCATGATTAAAACGTTACACTTTTGATGAACTTACTCTTTATGTTGTGCAGAAATCCAACACTCTCTTCCACTGCTGCTCATCAGTACCATCATCCTAGGAGATGAAGCTAACTAGCTAGTGAGGCCAGCAGCCAACCCTGTTATTAGCCTGTGTTTTAGGGTCATTTTTTATATGTTTTAAAAACTGTTCACTTTTGCACTATCATCATTGCACACAGGCTACCTTAATACCTTACCTTATCATGGTCATTGCAGTTCTGTGAGGGATTTTTATACTTATGTATGTGTGTATATGTGTTTGTTGTGTTATGGTTGTCTTGCTACTGGATGCCTAAAATTTCCTTTGGGATGAATAAAGTATCCATCCATCCATCCATCCATCAAAGCCCAGTTCAAGTAAAGTGTACCCGGAAACTAATAAGAAGGTGGGAAAAATGTGTTTCCTGGTGTGTATTTTTTTTTCCCAACAACATTTGTCCAGGTAGCAAGGTACACTCTGTTGTTAATACACACATTACACACAGGTCTGAATTACATACACATGCTCAGGACCTATATATGCATTAAATTTAGTCAGAAGAATCATCGAGGCGTATTCTGTCTCGCTCTATTAACCAAAAAACAGAAGCATCAGGAGGACGTTATTCAAGTTTCAGTCCTGAAAAGGTCTAATCGGCCAAAATAAGTGAAATCACCTGTGCAGGTGTTCAGAGTCATCACGGGAGGAATGACATTCCCCTGTATCACACAGCTGCTGTCTGATTGTGTAACTTCTGGATCAATTCACAGGATGACTGCCTTTTTAAAAAACAAAGCAACTTGAAGAGAGAATCCGAACCGCTCATGGCACTCGTGTTATTGTCGAGCCTGACAGCTCCGGCGAGTTAGTTAGTAACTGCAGGCTTGGAGGAACATGACTTGAGATGAAAATAGAAAGGAGAGCTCTGCCAGAGACTCCTATCACAGCCAACAACTGCACAGAGGACAGATCAACTCTATTTGTAAAGTGTCCTGAGATAACTTCTGTTAAGATTCGACAGTATGAATAAAATTGCATTGAATTAATAAAAGAAATGGACTGTATTTGGGAATCTGCTTAATACATTCAGTAAACTATGGTGTCCACTTCCTGGACACCTAATCTTTAACCCCCATGTTGTCCTTGGGGCAAATTGCAGTTTTTTTTTGTCACAAAAAATTGGGCCGTCAAAATAAGCGCTGAAAATGTCAACATTAAAAATCTCAAAAGAATTTGGAAAAAAAACACCAAAAACATGAAAGAAATCACCCACAACATTAAAAAGGGACAAATGTTGGACAATGCAATAATTTTGAAAAAAAAAAAGTGACAAATGATTTTTATTTCATGGTCAATGGGAAGACAACACAAGGGCCACTGATTCATGGATTTGATTCATTATACAATAAATAAACAAAAATGAGTTCATGAACATTTGCCATTTCGGGAAAATAAATGAATGCCAGCAGACTCCCCCTGTTACATCACACCGATCATCTGATTAACATCTGATTATCTGCACGGCAAATGAACAACTTGCATCATACAGAGTCTTTCAAAATTAGGAGGCTGCCAGATGAAGCTGTGACAGAAGCAGAAATTTGAATGGTGTTATAGAGGATGATTGACAGCTCTAGTGTGGAGCAGTTAGACATGTCTTTAGTTGTCGTGTACAACAGTTCAGTGGGGAAGAGTGTTTTCACTTTTATTGCTTGTTTGCTTTTTTGTGTGTTTTTTGAATTCAATAAAGTCAAAAGTCAAATAAGTCACCCATGCAGTTACTGCGTGCCGAGGGTGTGTGACCCTCTTTAACCCTGCACACTAGCACACCCAAGGATTGTGTGGAAATTGAGGTCAGCCCTGACACACACACACACACAGTGATACAGCACATGGAGTGACACTTTTGCAGTATTATCTACCAATTATTTACAGGCTCATAGTATGTTGCTGCCATAGAAGTAGAATGAGATTAGAACAGACATTCACATTCAAATTCAATTTAATTTTATTTATAGTATTAATTCATAACAAGTTACCTCAATACACTTTACAGATAGAGCAGGTCTAGACCACACTCTATAATTTACAAGGACCCAACAGTTCTAGTAGTTCCCTCCAAACCAAGCAACAGTGAGACAGAGGCGAGGAAAAACTTCCTTTTAGGAAGAAACCTGGGACAGACCCAGGCTCTTGGTAGGCGGAGTCTGACGGGCTGGTTGGGGTTGAAATGGATAGTGGCAGCAGTCACAGTAAAAGATAATTGAACAGTGACTAAAAGTAGTAGTTTGTAGTAGTTCATGGCATAGCAGGACGTGTAGCAGGACCACGGCGACAGCAGCAACCATGATTTTGGAGCCTTCCTGATCCAAGGAAACATGACATTTCTTTTTAAAATCAATCTGGAGTGGAGAGTCACATTTCTGTTGTTGCCATTGCAAAGAACTGTGACAGGCTATTACTATTATTTAACTAGGCAAGTTATTAAGAATACATTCTTATTTACAATAACCACCATGACATTTCTTTTTACAATTAACACTAAGAATTTCTCATGTTTTCCACTGAGGTGAGGTTTTGACAAATGAGCGGTACGAAGCTTGGAGCGCCGTCTTTGTTGCCCTGCTGCTAGAGAGGAAATAAGAATTAACTGTTACAGATTAATTAAGAAAACATAAGACTTTCATCCAGGAAATGGATATTCTTGTCCCGGAACGTTTGAATCCAAACTACTATCATCTTCCTTAACTTAACTACTCTAGTTTTTATGCCTAAACGTACAGTAACTGTCGTTGCCGCATAGACGGCTAAACTCAACTACCAACGGGGGCAGATGGTATACTGGTAGACTGGAAATGGGGGGGTGGGAGTGATTTGTGTGTCTTAACCCTGGTGTTGTCTTCCCTTTGACAATGAAAAACGTTTTTTTCAGAGATTTGTAATGTATATTTTTCATATGTGTGTGTGTGTGTGTTTTTAATCCGTGAACACATACTGCAATCAATCGTTTAAAGACTTCTTTACATGAATGAAGAAACAACAAGAACTATATTCATTTCTGGCAAAAATCAATGTTTTATTGTGGATTTACTAAATTTACATTTTGTGCAAGTGGAAACATTTTCCAGCAGAGAGCAGCAGAGAGCCGCTGAGCTTAGAAAGAGGCTTGGATACAGAAGAGTCTGCAATCACACATGAAGCAGCTGAATCCACCGATGAAGACATCTTGAAGAGAGAAAACAGAAATGATGTGTGCGACAACAAAGACTAAAGCCAAGTTCTGACCAAAGATTCACCACGAGACGAGTTGAAACGTGTAACTTCTTGCAACGCTCAGTCTGTAGCGCTCTGAAAGATTGATTGATTGATTGATTGATTGATTGAAAGATAGATACTTTATTCATCCCAAAGGAAATTTTAGGCATCTAGTAGCAAGGCAACCATAACACAACAAACACATACATACATATATTACACATAAACACACATATACACATATATCACACATATACACACATACATAAGAATATAAATCACTCACAGAAATGCAATGACCATGATAAGGTGAGATACTATGGTAGACTGTGCAATGGTGATAGTGCCAAAGTGAACAGTGCAGTAGATCATGATTAAATATTAACTGTGACTATACAATATAAACCCAATAACCTATAAACTGACTGACTGAATAAGAATTAGAACAATATGTAACAGGGAAAGCTGTCAATTTACACCGATGAGACGAGACGGTGTATCATCTCCATAGCAACGCTCTTTGTACTTGTCCGTTCTAACTTCAGACCTTTAGGCTTTTTGTGTAGCTGGAAATATCATTTGTGTCATTTAAATATGAATGTGGATAACGTTAGCGAGATGCTTGCTCAGTCAGGCCCGGATGAGACAGACACACACACACACACACACACACACACACACACACACGCGCACACACATGCAAACATATTTTTCTACTTCTTTACTCGTGAGGAACATTATCTAACACATTCGAGACCCGAACACTTACACTAACCTAAATTAAATCCCAGCCTGATCACAGTTGAGTAGTTCTTGCACAAAATGTCTGTACTGTTGAATCAGTACTTCACAGTTGAAGATATAAATTATAAATATATTCTGTGGTTTTAGCTGAAATAAGTCCAAGTGTCTGACGCTCACAGAGTAGTTGAAACGTTTCATAGCCACAGGCAGGAACAACTTTGTTTAATTTTGTCCATGCTTTATGTGTTTAGCTGAAAGACGGTAAAAGGAAGCCTAAATCTTCCAGTGGGGCTGTGCAAAGTGGGTGGAAGACATTGTCCAAGAGGATGTTTCTTGGACAGCATCCTCCTGTCCTGCTATGATCTTCATCGCAATCATTTATAATTTAGTGATCCCCAGTAATACACACAGGGCTGAAATACACACACACTCACACATTCCTGTTCATGCACTAATGGAGTGATCACTAAGGCAGAGTGCCAGTGCTGGACCAGCGCACTGAGCGGGTGGGGTGGGGGGGGGCAGGGGTTACAGTGCCTTGCCCAGGAGGTGAAGTGGTATCTCTCCAGCTACCAATCCACACTCAGTACTTTGGTCCGTACAGGGACTTAAACCAGCGACCCTCCGGTTCCCAACCCAACTCCCTATGGGCTGAGCTACTGACACTCAAGAAACATGAAGTACTTCATGTACTTTGAGTCCAATTATTCTCTGTGTGAAAGCTGATGTAGCTCAAAAAGGTTGTGGGTTGAAATCCTGTCTGCAACTTTTAAAAGATACAGTCCCACCATAAGACAACAAAACTGGAAGAAGCTTTTTTTTAACGGCTGGACAGCAAAATAAAGGCTAAAAGAGAAATCTGTTTCCCAGAAAGCTGTAGTGACTACATCTTGTGGCCCTGCAAAAGCGTGGATTCGCTTAGCATGCTTGCACAGAGGCGGGTGCCCACAATGACCAAAAAGGGGAAAGGAAAAATGAAGATGGTAGAGAAAAGCTGTGGAATAAAAGCTGAGCTGAGGCGAGGCAGGGAGCTGCCAGCACCTCACTGTGCCCGAGTCCTTACGGGCAGACAGCCAGCGTCCGACATGGGGGGTCTTAGTGTCTGAATCTATGGAGGATCTGACCCATGCTGCCCCCTGCCGTGTGTGTAAGTGTGTGGGTTTATGTGTGTGCGTTGTACAGGGACAATCAGGCCACCGTGGAGATGTGAAGTGGGAGAGGTGATTATGTCATAGATGTGAGAAGTCTCTAATAATGGGCGATGCAACGGGCAATCGTCTTGAATAATTATTTATATTAATTAATGTTATTAATTTTCCTCTGTGACCTTTTTGGATTTTCTTTTTGGATTTACTACGTCTAAAGCCCTGCTGTCTGCTCTGGGCTAGTCTGGTTCAAAGGAAATACATTTCCAGGCTTGGCCCCCTCAGCTTCCGCACTCTGTGTGTTGCCATCAACTTCTTGCTTCGAGCTAGCAAGCTACATGCTGAAAATGGCTGAAAAGTTTTAAAGAAAATTGAGATTGTCAGAGCCTAGGTTCCAAATATCAACCCTGCATATTCTTCTCTGGGATAATAACTCAGTGAGGGTTGTTTTTTATCATATGCTGGTGTCAACATTGAAGATATTTAGATGTTACTGTAGTGTGAATGCTGTTGAAGTAGAGATGCTTATGGCAGGTAAAGAGTAGCCTGCTATGCTACTTGACTATAAAGTGCGTGTGTGTGTGTGTGTGTGTGTGTGTGTGTGTGTGTGTGTGTGTGTGTGTCTGTCTGTGCGTCCACAGGTTCATATAACCCCTTTAATTGCAGGTTACGCCATTCATCCTGCCAAATCTCCATAGATCCCACTATAACAGACACACATACGCACACACACACACACACACACACACACACTTTCCGCCTCTTGGGTTGTTGGTATGGTAACCAACAAAGAAGTGTCCAAGCTCTCCAAATTCCCGGTCTTTTGCTCTGTCCTTGGGACTCATTATATAGCATCTACATGTTCTATTTTTAAATCTGCCGAGCTTTTTTTTCCCTCTGTAGACCAACGAGTGAGCTAAGTGGACTTGCACACACCTCAAATACCTGCAAGCCATCTAACTTGCCGAGTACATGTGTGCATGTTTTGTTGACTTGTGGATAGGCCTTACTGATGTTAAGTGATTTTAAAAGTAGCCTCAGTTAGGCCTGCATGAAGTTGGAAAGGATTTGCTTTTGCAAAGAATCGTTCATGAATGCACTTTTTAAAAAAGTTGTAGAAATAAATTGTCTTCGAACACAATATTAAACAATATGTACATTTTACCATTTATTAAAACTCATCATTGCCTGGAATATACCAAAAATGGCATTTACTGCAGAGGTGTGTGTTGGTTAGGGCACTGATGGGATTTTGGCGAAGGGGGGGGCTTGGCTGTCCTTAACTACTCTAAGGGGAGGCTCACATTCCCCCAATTTGAAAACCCCTGATCTAGCCTAATCCACACAATCTGTCACCCCTCTGCATCTCTGTTTGCGTGCAGTTTAGTGTCCCAAATTCCCCGCAACGTAACCCCATTAAGTTCTATCCCCGGACCAATCGGCTATCCTAACCTTAATCACTCTGGGTCAAATGCCTAACCCCAACCAATCGGCTATCCTAACCTTAATCACTCTGGGTCAAATGCCTAACCCCAACCAATCGGCTATCCTAACCTTAATCACTCTAGGTCAAATGCCTAACCCCAACAAATCGGCTATCCTAACCTATTCAAAAAGCCTATACAGTTGGAACAATGGGATGCTGCAGCAGAGGGTTTATTTTTCTTTTAAACAAAGGGACGTCAGACTAATGGGCTGTAGGACCAAAGGGAATTTTTCGGGTTATTGAGATGTCGGAACAATGGAGCGTCGGAGAAATGGAAAGTCCCCTTTGAAAACACTCTTTTACAAAAGACGCGGTGTGTGAGCAGAGGGACCCTGAAGCCTGTGACCACTTTGTCCTGTGTAAGGATGCTCCACTCTCGCGAGGCTGAACACTCAGTGTGAAGAAATAATTAAAAGTTAATATGCTGAATAAAAGTTAAATCAAAGAACACGGCATCAGTCCCATAGTTGCAAAAAAGGAGAATTTTAAACAACCGCTGTGATTGTGGGAGGTTTCTCTAAAGGTTAGCATTGTTACACTGCATGAATCACACATTAATCTCTTCTTAACCTTAAACTGTTTCTTTCAACACATTCTCCCTCCCGTCATGTAAAATACGGACGCTTGTTCACGTGCCTTTGTTGTTATTGACGCTAAAGGTCTCCTTTATCTATCTATCCATCCATCCATCTTCATCCGCTTATCCGGTATCGGGTCACGGGGGCAGCAGCTCCAGTAGGGGACCCAAACTTCCCTTTCCCGAGCCACATCAGCTCCGAATGAGGGATCCCTAGGCGTTCCCAGACCAGGTTGGAGATATAATCCGTCCATCTAGTCCTGGGTCTTCCCCGAGGCCTCCTCCCAGCTGGACGTCCCTCCACCTAGTCCTGGGTCTTTGCCGAGACCTCCTCCCAGCTGGACTTGCCTGGACCACCTCCCTAGGGAGGCCCCCAGGAGGCATCCTTACCAGATGCCCGAACCACCTCAACTGGCTCCTTTCGACGTGAAGGAGCAGCGGCTCTACTCCGAGCTCCTCTCGGATGACTGAGCTTCTCACCCTATCTCTAAGGGAGATGCCAGCCCCCCTCCTGAGGAAACCCATTTCTGCCTCTTTTACCCTGGACCTGGTTCTTTCGATCATGACAGGTTGGTCGGGACTATTGGCGTCCCTTTCGTGGTTGGTCATGGTTGGGCTTATGCTTCCGTGACACACGGAAATAACCCTCAATCCCCCCCAGCCCCCCGACCAACCTCCCTGCATGGAATTTCTGCCTTAGACTACTCGCTAAACCCTGTGTATCTGCTGCTCTCCCCAACACGCTGAAGAGCACCTTTTTCGACCTTTAGACGCTGACAGCAACTGTCCAAACGTCCGTATTTTACAAGTTCAGCGTGAGAACGGGTTGCAGCTGCAGTGCTTTATAAAGCTTTTACTCATTCGTCATTTCCTTTCTTTTTCCCTGTTTCCACTCTTGTCCTCCGTTCTTTGCTGCAATGCTGCAATGCTGCAGTACTGCGTGAGATGACCCAATAAACTGGAATTTGAACAGAAAGATGAGGACCAATGCATCAATGTGAGATAGATAGACAGAGAGAGAAGCAGAAAGTGAAGAAAAAAAAACAGGGAAGACACACACTGCACTGGGTGACTCTGAACAACTGCTCCTCATCCATAATTTATAGCTCTATGAGAAAGAACAATGAAATGTGGCTAGGCCTGAGACCCTTTACAGTCACTGGATGGAAAGCCCTGACAGGTGCACAGGTTCGGTTGATGGAAGGAAAAAATCCTCACAAAATACAGAACTGTTCTTTCTGGAACCTGTAGTATCTAATGACTTGTGACTTGAGTCTGGTTCTGTTCAAATCGATCACTGTTGATGAGCCAACACAAAGTGTTAATGATTTCATGATTTCATGATATCACAATATTTAAAGGTGCCTTACCATCTCATGACTTTGTGGTAATGTCTGAAGTCTTACCATGGACTCTGTAACTTGGTTACCATGGTTACCTTGTTTCAAGCCATTTTAGCGTGGTATAGAAAGCCTGCAGGAAGACTCGGTCCATTTGGACAAGTTCTCATTCATATTCAACAAGCTAAGCTGCTTGACTCTGATTGGCTAACAGCTAGCCAATGAGAGCCTGGCCATCAGCATCCTTTATCTAGCGCAACTGGGCGAGCTCATGAATATTAATGAGCTCAGGCAACATGACGTCAGACTGACCAGCTGTTGTAATTGGCCTGATTTCTCCTCTTATTTCTTTTAAGTGTCTAGAGCTGACAGAGGAGGTAGCAGTTCATCTTCACATTCTACATATAACACACACACACACATATGGACCTGACATATTTCAATAAAGGTTATCATAAAGTAACCTAGCAACAATATAACGGCTCCAGGTCCAGCTGAGATGATGATATCATTAAACACACAACTGTTTGGATCCTTTACACTTTCTATTATGTGAGGGTTTTTCTGCATTGAGTACTTTTACTTTTAATACTTTAAGTAAAATGTTCAATGCAGGACTTTTACAGTGTGGTTTTAGTACTTTTACTTAAGTAAAGCATCTTCTTCCACCACTGAGGATATCATACAAACCCGTTTATAAGAACGTGTTGAATAAGTCATAACCTCTGTAACGTTTCATCCTGTCATCGCCAAATTTTATCCATTTATAATATTGCTGATCTATCGTGAATGTGTCAGTGTTGTAAATGACACGGTAGAACTGGAAAAAAAACATTAGTTTATTTGAAGCATTTTGTTAAAGAAACAGCGTTTAAAAAGTCTTTAAAAAATATAAAAATGAAAATGCTGTACGAGTCTATCTGCCACAAATCACATTTAACCGTTACACAATGTTTTTAGAAAATCTTGGCTACACCTCACACAAAAATACACTATTCATCTAGTAATCACTTCTATCATCAGTGATGAGCATTGGTTGTTTACAAAGACACTACTTTAATTGTTAGTCAAATATTACACAGTTTCAACAGTTTCAACTTTTCAGTTTCATCTGATTGAACAATTTGAATGATTTCTAGAGAGGAAAACTACAACCAACTTTACATAACAGAACACATCCCAAAGCTAAACGTGGATAATTAACACAAACTGAAGACAAATAGTAACAGACTGGTTCGTTCCATCGGTTTCCTCCGCTGAGGATTTACATCAGCAGATGGGCAGTGGGACAGGAAGGAACATGAATAATGAATTGTGGCTTTTTATTCAGTATTAATATTTTTATTAAAATCTGGACTCCACTTATTTGTTTAAAACCAAACTATCTTTACCAGTATTGTGATGTTATAAAGTACAAATACTCTGTTACTGTACTTAAGTAGAAATTGTATCTATCTGAACTTTACTTTATTTATATTTCTGGAAACTTTCTCTCTTACTCCGATACATTTCATATGTAAAATGTATACTTTTACTTCGATACAGCGTTACCGATACATAACGTTACACACATCGGCAAAAATTAAATTTCTGTTTTTCTCTTTGTTGATGTCAGACTTTGAATTTGATGTTTAAGAAGGTGTGGACACCCTGAATATAACGCTTTAATAAGGTAAGCCACAGTAAAGCTCATAATTTATTTTCTATAATTAAGTACTGTACATTTAATATCAGAAAATTACTTTTCATACTCAAGTACAGTAAATATCAGATTTTTAATCTTTTAAGACTTTTACTCAAATTATATTCTAAAAGGTGACTTTAACTAATTTTCTAGTAAGATATTTTTACACAAGTATTGCTTTCAAGTACTTTGTACAAGACTGATTTTTACTAATAAGCTGCCTGGTGTTACAATAAAAACATTTTTATTTTTTAATTTCAGATTGTGAACTCGCACCATCATGTATCAAAAAACGAGCTCTGCGTTTCCTTCTTCATTTCCAAATCAACCCTCAAAGAACTTGACAAAGAAAGAGCAGACGGAGTGCCATCCCTCGCTGCAGTAGCTCTGTGCCGGCGCCATGTCGTTCATCACTCCTTCTTCGTCCTCAAACCCAGTCCTCTCCTCCCTCTTCTTCTTCTTCTTCTCCTCCTCCTCATCCTCTTCCTCCTTCTTCTTCCTCCTCTCGGCCTTCCCTGCGTCTGAACCCTTACTTGCCTCTGGTCCTCTCTTCTTGCTTCCTTCCCTCGCCCCCTTCCTCTCCTCCTGTCTGCTGCATTGGGCGAGCTTCATGTGGGCCTCGGCTGGAGCCTTCTTGCAGGTTTTAGCCTTCAGGACTTTCTCTCCTTCGCAGGCGTTCTGCCTCTTCTTCAGCTTCCCCACCAGCTGCTTCCAGTACTGGCTGGACTTCACCCCGTAGGCCGGGCACTGGTCGGGTTTACCGGCGTAACGACACCAATACCTGGAGGAGAAGAAGAAACAAAACTAGAAGGTCACTCAGACGGTGCAGACCTCCAGCCAAGGTAAATACCAGGGCTGTAGTACTCGAGTCTGGTCTTAGACTCGAGTCCGGTCTTGAGACAGTTTTTCCATGGTCTCGGACTTGTCTCGGACTCTGTGTTATTTGGACACTGACTTGTCTCGGTCTCGGCCATTGGTCTTGCCAAATACGTCTTTTGGTCTTGACCGAGTCCAGGTGTCTTTATTATGTTTATGTCTTTTCTACACTACATCTGGAGTGAAGATATATTGTCATTTAGTTGCTCAAAAGCTCAGTACTAGTACCTACTGTAGCAGTATTGTCTATGTAGCTATTATAAGTTATCACCATATGTCATTCTGTTTTCTTTAGATTATATGATATCAAGGGGAATTGGTATACTCATAAATCCTGGGTGTAGTGACAACGTTTTTGCTTTTATATCAACAAATAACCCAAAATGATTGTCTTGATACTGTCATGCATAAGACCTTTTTTTCTGTCCTTGACTCGGTCTTGACTCGGACTCAAACCTCTTTAGACTCTGTCTTGTCTTGGACTCGACTATTCCCAGTCTTGGACTTGTCTTGGACTTGACAAAGGTGGTCTTGACTACAGCCCTGGTAGAAACTAAATTTGCATTGCATTATTCTTGCAAAGTCAACACGAGCACACTGTGCAGATGTCAACACTTGGGCTTCCCACCCATCAATGCAACCAAATACTGACTGTGAGAGAGTGTAGTGAAAAAACCATAGAATAGAAAGCCTTTATTGTCATTATACACAAGTGCAGTACTTGTGCAATGAGATTGAAGCAACCCCTTTACTTGTGTCAACACGAAATATAAAAATATAACATGTAAAAAGTAGTGCAGAAGAAGAAAATAAAGAGGGGAGAACAGTCCTGAGAGCAACTATATACATATATAAAATAGTAAGAAAGATAAAGGGTTTGTATACACATTATGCCATAGGTGTATCAAAAATCCTGAGTATTAAATATTGCACTGTAATGAAATTAAATGGTTAAGTATTAATAATAAATAAATATATAAGCAATGGGATCTAAAATTGGGGAAAAACTATAACCAAGATTACAGGTTTCCCAGGTGTTGACGTCTGAACATTCACTCGGGTGGATAAACCATTGAATACATTTGCATATGCCCAAATTTGTGCAGCACAAAAAATAACAGAATGTATCATATCCAATTCAGTGCCTAGCTCACAAGCCCCTTGGCAGTGCCCGGGAGGTGAACTGGCATCTCTCCAGGTACCAGTCCACACTCCGTACTTTGGTCTGAAGACTTGAACCAGCGATCCTCTGGTTCCCAACCCACCCTGACAGTCTATTTCTGTTTGTATGCAAGGGGCTGGTAAAATAAGATGTCTTCATCCAGCTCCTTTCCGATCATGGATGTATGATGTAATGGAGCAAATAATTAATGGTTGGATTATAAAATGTGTGTCTGTGTCATCTATGTTCATCTTGTCTTGGAACACTTGATCCTAAGATGGATTTTGCTGCACCTGTATCCAACAAATCTGAACATGAAACCCCAAGAAAATAATGTTGTTGTATTGATTTTGCTATACTGCAGGCAAAATAAATTGCTGCGGTCAAATGTGCTGCATTTGTCAGACGCGTGGGCGTAGATTTCTCTCTTTCTCTGTGAAATGAAAATGTAAATGTAAATGCTTTTGTTGTAGAGATGTAGATGATTTTAGATGACACAGGTTTTTATTGGTTTTAAAGCCGTTGGATAGAAATACACTTTCACCAGCTTTATTCACATGAGTTTTTTTACCCAACTTAAGATATTTCAATTCGAAGTGGATGGAGACTTAGCTCGTACTGTTAATGCTCCCCTCACCTCTGCGGCTCTCCCAGGGTTTCGGTGCTGCAGTTGACCAGCAGGCTCACCAGGCCTTCGCCAGATGTCTGCCAGGTGCAGCGATGGCCCTCCTTGGTGCTCAGCTCTCCAGAGCCGGGCACTGAGCGGTTCCTGGGCCTCTTGGCCGGCGCCGTCGACGGTGGAGGCTGGCGGGGTTTGTCGGGTTTCCCTTCGCCGGGCTGCCGCTTGGCCTCGGCGAGGACGGGGAGGCAGAGGAGGAGGACGAAGACAAAGCTGCACGGCAGGAGACTCATGGTGGCTGTGAAGAGACATTTTGGAGACAGTCATGAGGGAAATATGAATGTCAATTTGTTTTCTAAAAAACTTTAATTTGGTTTTAACCCTCATGTTGTCCTGGGGTCAAATTGACCCGTTTTTCTATATCAATGTTCTTTTTAATTACCCAAAATAACATGATTGATTCCACACAACGCTCTTTGGCGAGTACAAATCTCTACTCTATTAATCAATTTTATAGCACTTGGAAAACAAATTCAAGTGCTTTTGAAATAGTATTGAGTAAAAGTTGACATATTCCAGTCTGTGATTATCATCAACATCCATTCCTTTAAGTTTAGTCTAAATAATTCCTAATTTCTGCTTTTCTAACTCAAACATTAGGTATAATTTCCTATAAATGAAGTTTATTGACCATAAATTCCAAAAATAACTGTAAAACTAAAGTTAATAAGTTAGTGTTACGTAGTGTTAAACGTCAAAAGTGACAAACCTTGAACAATTTAAAAACATCCATAAAAAGTGTCAAAAGTGTTGATTTTCAATTTTGACGGGAAGACAACACAAAGGTTAAAGTCAATGTTTTATCCAACCAAGCTTAGTTTTAGATATGTGGAAAACATTACCCCCGTTGAACACTAGCTGTCTGAGGGGAGGGGAGGGGGGGGGGTCACCAGACCCCTCCCGATACAATATTATTGCGATTTCAGATAGATACATAGATGGAAAGATAGATAGATACTGTAGATAGATAGATGGAAATATAGATATTGATCCAGCAGCAAAATCAGTCACACAGCACAGAATACAAATGAAATACAATATACATACATACAATATACATGAAATAATAGGATAAAATACAAGAAAAAATATTTGAATATATTAGAGTTGGGAATACAAAAATGTGCAATATTCTAAGATATATTGCTATTTTTTTTCCAACTTCTAATTTTTCCCAATTTCAAATGACGTCCCTTAAAGGAAACGTCTGTTTAATCTAAAAACAAACATTTCTCTGTTTGTTCATCTCAATTTAATTTTATTGCTGCAAAATGGGCCAAATTGACAACATATATATAATATGTAATGTAGGCTATAATAGTATACAATATATAATAAAAGATCCATACTTGGCGCCTGTGTATCGATACAGTTTTGCCACTAAAGATATCGTAATACTATGCTGTATCCATCCCCCCCCACCCCTAGTGCCTAGCTGGTAGTGGGCTGCCTGTTCTGCCAATCTCACCAGACCTTTAATATTAATTAATGTTTCCATGGTGACCATGCAGAATTCGGATACCGTGGAAACGTGTTTTTTTTTTCTTTTTAAGTGGCAGAATGAGCATGTAGAAATGTGGAAATGACTTGAAACTAATAATAAATGTGATGTTTTATTTAGCAGAATCCCATTATGTTCTATCCTATTCAATATTTCCTATATTTCTAAGTAAAATTGTGTGTGTGTAGTCCGATGAAAGCCCCCCGTTGTGTTTTTGATGCCTTCCTCATCAGGATCAGAGGGTCACAGCACAACACGTGAGTGATAGTTTGAAAAAGGACAATGGACTCAGTGTGGGGGTGTGAGTCTCTGTCAGCGGCTTATTGAAAATCAGCCAAGCGTCAGAAAACGGAGGGAGGGAGGAAGGGAGGGAGGAAGGAAGGAAGGGGGCATTACTGCTCAACTCTGAGTTTATTATTTATTTACATGGATTCCTCTTTCGGAGTAGTATCAGATGATGCAGAAAACAGGAAAAATAGATAATGTTGCTGCTCAAACAAATATGTTGAACAGAAAAAAACATCCATGAAGTTCAAATATTTAAAAAAAAAACTTTTTAGTGTTAAATTGAGCAAAGCCCAACATGCATTAATATAACATTTATTGCTGCACTTTAATGCCAGTCAACACTTACATTAGCTATAATATTGACATGTTAAGCTCTCTTATTGTTAAGAAGAATCATTTAAAACAAAAACCCTACGTTAACCCCTTTTTTGACAGCCGACCAATGACAAGCAGAGTACCCAGACCTGTCGTTTCCATAACAACAACAAGAAATGGAGTTGAAGCACAGCGAGTTAGATGACATGACCGAGTGCTCCCTGTTCGGGGAACTCACTTTGTTTTATATAACGTTAGCACCTCTCTCTCTCTCTCTCTCTCTCTCTCTGGGCTTTCTCTAGCTCGCTCCACCACTTTGTTTATCTAACGTTAGCACCGCTCTAACATAAAACTCTGGGATACTGTAGCAGTAGCTGTTGTTATGGCAACACAAGTCGCTCTTGGCTGCTTTTTGGAAGTAAAAGCTTTTTTTTTTCACTGCAAAAGCGCCCTAGTCAACTTTTATAATCAACAAAGCAGAGGTGGGTAGAGTAGCCAAACATTTTACTCAAGTAAAAGTACTGTTACTTCAGAATAATAGGACTCAAGTAAAAGTAAAAAGTACTCATCCCAAAACTTACTTGAGTAAAAAAAGTGCTTGGTGAAATAACTACTCAAGTACTGAGTAACTGTTGAGTAACGTCTGATTTATTTCTTAACACAAGCATCAATCCGACAGACAAAAAATACAAAATAATCATCTTTAGGCAAATTATAGTTCATCCAATCAATAATAATTTAAAATAATTTAAAGTTAAAGTAATAAATTAAAGTTTATTTATTAATTACAAAATAGCTAAAGTGAAGAGACCTACACATCAAATTTGAATGGATACTATATATGTAGATATATCTATATATACGGGAAATGTTCAAAACATACAGTATGTAACCTAAAAGACAAGCATTCGTCTATTAACAGCAAAAACAAAAACAACCACTACATGTTTCCTCAAGTTAGATGTTGAGTTTTTGAATGCTCACATGTCCGTTTGTTTTGGTCGACACAGAAGACGCCGCATAATGTAGCTGTTGTTTCCACTTTTACTAAAAGGTAAACATGCTTTCAATATGAGGCCGGGGGGGGGGGTCCTCCTGGTCTGCGTTGCGTTGCCGATGGTTGATTCTGACATCTTTGTTATGCTACCACTGTAAAGCTAACCTGTCCCGCCGCTGAGATCGAGTATGGTCACGTGTCGAGACTGCACAACGAATATTGATTGGTGAAACACAGTCACATGGTAGAGCCTTTAGAGGAAGTCTCTCTCTGTCAAAATAAAACATTAAAATGTAAAATGAGGCGTACGCGGGGGTAAAAACAATGAGGCGTAGAATACCAAAGAGGTAAAAAGAAAAGTAACAAGCTCATTGTAGCCTGATGTAGCGGAGGAAGACAGCTTCTTCTTCACAAATCTACTCAAGTAAAAGTAAAAAGTATAGTGATTTAAAATTACTCCTAGAAGTATTATTTTTTCCAAAACATACTAAAGTAAATGTAACGGAGTAAATGTAACTAGTTCCTACCCACCTCTGCAAAAAAGACACCAAGTGTGAACGTGGCCTAAGTCGATAAATGAATTAAAGTGATCCAAGTCGACCTAAATGTCCAGTCTCTGTCTCTGTTTTGCAGGTTACTTAACTGCCTCTGTGTTAACCATTTGGAGTCTGGTTTAATGAGAGTAAAAGCATTAATTGGGTTTCTTGGGTCCGCGTATAATCAATGAACAGGTTGCTTCCCTGAGCCTTCATCAGGTTGTCTCAATTATTCTTGTTAATGTTTGTGAATTAATGAGGTGGGAAATGAAATCAAAAGGACATTGTGCTCCAGGGCTCCGCTGTGTTTTTGTTTCACTCCCTGAACAAATGAAAAGGCTTCACAATCACGCACAATTATTAATATTCCTTCATCTACACTTTATCTCAATCAAAAAAAAAAACAACAGACACAAACTGATTTCAGAGTTTTCCTGCCTAGTCTACTAAACTCACTTGAAAATGACCCTGCCATTTACAGTAATGCTTTTGATAAGTCTGTGGGTGAACATAGGCAGCGATTAGTGCTTGAGTTCTCACTGTGCTCACATGGAGAGTTATTGGGAATTATGTGAATTACACCAATGCCACCAGGGATACTCAATTCTGATTGGCTGAAGAGTGTACATTCTGTAAGAGCAGCAGCCTCTAATGGTAGGGTGACCAAACGTCCTCTTTTGCCCGGACATGTCCACTACGTTCAGGGGCGTCCGGGGGGGTTATAAATTCATAAAAATGTTTCTTACTGTTTTCCATGGGACCATCAGCATTAAGCTTGTACTTAAATTTACTGGTGCTTTGCACACAATACTACAGTATTTTATTACTTTGTACATAATTCCTAAGAGGCTGCCTTATATAAATTATATTTTATTATATATTATGCCAATACATTTCAGTTTTTAACCCTTGTGTTCCCGTCAACCATGAATTTATTTTTTTCATATTATCGTTTTTTCCAACATTTGTGTTACTTTTTCAATGTTATGGGTGCTTTTTTATGTTTTGTGTGTTTTTTCCAAAGTTTTTTGATATTTTTAATGTTGACATTTTCAGCGCTTATTTCGACGGCCCATTTTTTTGTGATTAAAAAAAAAACTGAAAACGGGACAAATTTGGGGCCGGGACCCCTTCAGTTTATTTGACTTTTTGTGTCAGCCTGGCGTAGCTTCAGTTCCCTGGTGACCATTGTGTACTATGTGATGCCATTTCACGTAAACTGGCGGGGGCCTCACCCTTCGGAGTCCTAGAGACCCCTCCTGCAGTCGAACGCGTTCCCACTACCCCTCATCTTGTCCTCCGGGGTCCCAGAGACTCTTCCTGCACTCAAATGCGTTAAATAAACTAAAGTCCCTGTGACACGTATGACAACACAAGGGTTCAACAACGTCAGGACATCAGGAGAATCTAAACACTGATTGGCTTTTGCAACACATCTACATGTACATGCAAATTTCTCACTCAAGTTTGCATATTCAAACTCGCAAATTCTTTGAGAATTTTAGACTTTGCGTCTCTTCGTGTCTTTGCATTGACTTTGCACAGAATCGCGCCGCAGGATTTGCTTGGAAAGCACCCTTAGCCTGTCAGTGTCAACACAGGATGCGTTCTCATGAACGGGTGCGTTTGATATTGTATGAAAGCGTACGCATAACCATTTGTATGTTATTGCACAAAACTATGTGACAACAGGTCACATGACAGTTAGGTTTAGCGGTCTTTAAGGTTGAATTTAGCCGACAAAACGTGACTGTCAGCTGGGTACGGAATAGTCTATAACCACGTTGTTCCATTGCTCCGGTGCCGCAGGATATTTCGCCGAATGCATGTCATTGATGTCCCCTTCCTCTTTCTTTGTGTTGGCATTCTAGCCTGCGGTGGATTTCTGAGGACTATGGTTAACTGCTTTTTGTTAACAATTTGTGAGATTAGGGTTGTGGTTCGGGGGGTATTTCTGAACAGGAAACAAATATATGTCTGAGAATTTCTCCAACGTGGGTGTGACGTAGATTTTTATGGTAAAATCTACAAGAAACACTTGGAGCTGTTCAGGATTTTGCAAAGTGTGCCGTAATTAAACTAAGCCTCATAGTGACAACCATATTGTAGTGTAAAGAGAAGTCCTTCCGCTCTTGGTTACCAGGGTAACCAGAGTACAAAGTCCCATGATCCTGCGGGGCCCGTGGTGGATGGATGAGATGGTAAAGACATGTGGTTCTGCCTGTATAGAGCAACCTTATTGGTCAACAAAGATTGGGTTATTAATGGTTATTGCGCCCGATAACGTGTAGGGGGGCAGTTTATACACTGTCCCATACTAGCAGCCTTAAATCTGCTATTTTATCAGCTTTTATGTTTAACTGTTTTTAACTGCTCTTTGTTTAATTTCTTGTACTGCACTGTAACTTTTATTATTGTAATCTTTTTATGTAAAGCACTTTGATTTGCCCTGTCGCTGAAATGTACTATACAAATAAAGCTGCCTTGCCTTGCTCAGATCTCTGCAGGGTAAATTCTGACAGCTGTCCAATCTGAGTGCTCGAATGCCGTGTGGACTCAAGTAAGACTAGTTACAGAATAACCTAGAGCCGAGAACAGAGAATCTCAGATTACGCCAACATTTTCCTAACATAACAGTTGGTATATCTTTCATATTTACGGCTGAGGAGAATGGACTGTGAGCCGGGTACAGAGCACTGCGAGGGGATAGTTTCAGCGGCTGTTGCAATACATTTATCCAACAAAATGTTAAGTCAAATTGGGATCGAAAAAAAATACTAGTTGGGATTGGAAAAATAGATTGTGATTTGGTTTTAAAACAACGGTCCCCTTAAGTATGACTCCAGGGACACAACCTTCTGTTTCCTGGGAAAAAGTCTTGTGTTTTCTCCTAAACTTCTTCCAGGACATGAATGTCACTCCCCGGCTGGAAAGCCCTGTATTTTAGGACCCAAACAGACTTCAACCCCCCCCACACACACACACACACACACACACACACACACACACACACACCCCCAATGTTGAACCCAAGGAATACATACAAATTATGGTGCTTCACTTTCATCATACTCGCTACGGCATAACTTCACACCCTATTGCAAGGTAATGTAAGATAATGTAAGTCAATGGAGGCCAAACGGCGTTGATAAACATACTAAAAAGTGAGTATGTGTCTTGATGACACGCCAATAATGGCGTACGGATTGGCGTGTCATACATACGCCGTTTCATGCAATCAGTCTGCAGAAAGAAAGAAAGCATTGTGCTTGTCTTTCCATAACGGCTCAATGTGCATCCAAGTCATAGAGGGATCAATGTCAGTCAGCATTTTATTTTATTTTACAGTCTTGCTGAGTGCAAATAGATTTTTTTTTAATAAATTTATATTACATGTTTTTTTTAGCGTGTGTAAAATCTAATTTTGTGTCTGAGCCTGAAGTAATCTCACGTTCAATAACAAAGATCTCGTGTTTTTGAAGAGGTCCGGGATAATCGTCAGGACTCACTGAGTGAGTCTGGTGCAAATGAAATAAAAACATTGAGTTTGGATAAATTAATTCACAAAACTAACAATTTTTTGGGGCATTTCCGAAGTGAATTATCATGCTATAACAATCGAGAAACAACAGCAAGCTGCATCTTTAAAAAAGAGGAAAGGAAGTTCCCTCCTGATTTCTGCTTCTATGAGTACTTTGAGTTGTTTAATAAAGCTTTGCTAAATATTCAACGTTATATATATTCATGTAATATATACCATATCTCAATTCATATTATATGAATTTGTTGTTTCTTCCTTTCACAAGTCCATGTCCATCTTGAAATGAGAATAAAAACATTTCATTTGGCAGTACAAGTCAGTTTTCCGCAGCAGCATTTTAACAGGGAGATGAAAAACAAAGACACGGCACGAAAACAAAAACAAAAATAATCCCACCCCCCACCCCTCACCCCCCACTCTATGCACACCCTTCACTCTTCCAAATACACCCCTTATCAATAAGTCATGACATAAAAAAATACATATCTTTCTTTGTTGTCTCTCGCTCTCTAATATTTGGGTTTGACAGTTTTAGGAGCTGTTTTGGTGTGAGCAGAGGCGCGGTGTTCTTACCATGTGACGCTCCACGGCTCTGAGTCGCTGTGGGAATGTGGGGACCAAGAACACCCTGATAAAAGAGGGGAGAGGACGAGGATAAAGGAGGAGGAGGAGGAGGAAGAGGAGGAGGAGGAGGAGGAGGGGGGTTCGGGGAATTAGGAGGACTATACGAAGAACTGCCCACCCATACACCAAAAACACCCCCTCCCACAATCAGGCCTGCTAACAAAACTGTTTGTGTGTGTGCATGCATGTGTGTGTGTGTGCGTGTGTGTGTGTGTGCGTGTGCATGCGTGTGTGGCATGCTATTATTTTAAAATTAATATTAAGTGATAAAGGAAGAACTGAAACCAAAAACAATAGTTCACATTTACCAAATTTGAGTGGAACATATGGGCAATATGAAATATGAATAGGAGTGCACTTGCTTTCCTCTTTTTAAAGATGCAGCAGACCTAAAAAATCTTTCATTTCAGGCTCGGACACAAAATTACATGTTACAGACAATAGAAGTGTGTGTGTGTGTGACAACACCTCGGGTTTTGGTCTCTAATAGATACTATATGGGGGGGGGGATAGTGGAAGCACTTTGACAAGTCCAGGTTCAAACTGGGCAGAATTAAATGTTCAATTTCTTCCTAAAAGCCATAACCACCCTGAACTCACATATGCACTGGCTTCACTTCACAGCCTACCCCCCCCCCCCCCCCCCACCACAGAATTTCTTCTCCCTCCGACTGTGCAATACTACTATATACTCCCTAAAGGAGACTGGAATTCTGTGCAATTTCATACAGTGCAATATTAAATATTGAACCATGTCATTTCATGACAGTGCAATATTTATTTGTTATTAATACTTAACTACTTTTCGCATAATGTGTATACAAAGCTATTTTATATTTTATATATGTACAGTATATAGTTGCTCTCAGGACTCAGGACTGTGCACCAGCTCCCCCCCCCCCCCCTTCATTTTCTCTGCACTACCTATACTTTATATGTTTATATTCTTATATTTCTGTAAAGGGATTACTTCAATCTCATTGCACAGGTACTGCACTTATGTATAATGACAATAAAAGCTTTCTATTCTATTCTATGTGAAAGTTTCAGTCATCTACTCGAGCAAGCGGCTCTGAACTGTAGAATATGTAAATTAGCCGACTGTTCCTGCTGAATGTGAATGCGACATGAGCTCCCGCAGAGCCAGTGGCCTTAACAGCACAAACCTGCAGCCCGTTTCCAATGACACATAAACAAAGGCTACTAGAAACCAAAATGTGATGAGCACGTATCACTTTCCCCAAAATAATCCATAATGCATGTTCCGTCGCACAAAAGAACATTGAAAGTCAAAGTCACTTTTTCCCCTTTTCTACTGGCCCAAGTATCTCTGTCTCTGCCCCCGCCCTCCCTCCTTCCCTCCCCCCCTCTGTCACTGCATTCGCAACAGAAAGTAAGTCCGCCCTCAGCGAGATGAATGAGGCGAATCTTCTCTCTCCTCCAAGACAAAGAGTCGTGCGGGAATCTGGGTCAGAGCTTAGCCCCCCGCGGGCACCCTGTCATCGCCGCCCAGCTCCTTCGCATTCAGCCCCTGGGTTGCCGGAGATCCGAGGACGGCTCTTTCCTTTGCCAAAGGTCTGCTTGGCGAGAGAAGGGTGTTCTGAAAAAAACAAGCACGGTGAACATGTTGTTCCGCCCGGTCTGGGCCGATCAGGAACAAATGTCACCTTGTTTTCAGCTGAAAATGCACTTTGCTTTCGAGTCGAGCGGCAACGATCCGAAAGGCAAAATGTAGCGCTAAGAAGCATCATGTACTCAAGTTGGGCCAGAAAACCGGCAGCGTCCGGGTTCGGCTCACGGTGGAGCCAGTACACGATGCGTGGAGCTGTTCTCATCCGCACTGAATTTGATCCATTTTTATCTTCTATTCCAACAAGTTTTTATTTCAGAATCAGCTTTATTTTTAGTTTTTTTAAAAGAACTAAAAACATTTCTTTTTAGCAGAACTTATGAGTTTTAACCTTGCACAATAATGTTGTTGCACTATTTATATGTATTTTAAGCTGATGTTTTTACCTTGCTTTTATGACCTTACCTGTAGCACATTGAGGTTTGTCTTAAATGTAAAGTGCATTACAAATAAAATGTATTATTATTATTTATTATTATTATTTGCCAGGTATGAGGACACATTCGAGGAATTTTGCTTTGGATTATACATTGTTCACAATGTGCTTACTCATACAAAACTAACAATGTATACTCACTAATATATACACACTATCAACAGAAGCAATATGGACAGGTTGAGGCAATACTGCAATGAAGAGTGCAAAGTATGCAGGAGTTAATTCTCATGATAAATTATTTTAATAATGAAGCATAGTGCAAAAGATGCTGGAATAAGTAAGTATTATGTTTTTATATAAGTACGATATTACAATATAAACAGAATGAACAGCTCTGAAAAAGAGAACGATTGATGAAACCATGGAAACATATTCTGGTCAAACCTCAAGATATGATTATAACCCTGAAAATGAGCAGAATAGTAAAGTCAAAAGCCCAGTATGAGATGGTAGCCTAGTAACGACTGGAAAAGTACAAGTATGAAGAAGTGAGTGAGATGTAGTCTTTATGGTGTGTGTGTGTGTGTGTGTGTGTGTGTGGTGTGTGTTGTTACATGTGCCTCTGGGGGGGGGAGGTTAGGGACAGAAGCACATGGAGAGCACACCCTAGTGAGGAGTCTCCTCCTCCTGTCTCCCGACCTCCGTGCTGGTTGTTATTTTAGTTTATTGTGTTAGTTTGGGCTGCAGATTACCGTTAGTTCAGTTTTTCGTCTCTGTTGATTGTTCTTGGATTAGTTTACCCTTTTTCAAGATTAAAGATTTCTTTATTGTCATACCACAGTACACCGTAGTACGAAATTACGTTTCGTGCTACGATGGGCAGCGACGGCCCATCGTCTATGGGGCGCCGTTTGTAAAGCGGCTCATGCTGAAAATAACAGCAACATTTTGGATTTGAACTTGGATACACGTGATAATAACTACCTGAAATAATAAACACAGTTGGAGAAACTGTATTTGAAGAGTACTTTGAGTTTTTAGTGTCACTTTTATGAATGGTGCCGGACTTATGACCTGTAACCACTATAGCCAGCCACCAGGGGGCTCACTTTGACTGGTCTGTCACGTTCGCTTGCAGGTCAGGTAGGTAGTTATTATCACGTGTATCCAAGTTCAAGTGTCCATATCCCCGGATGAGATGATTTTTATTCGTTATTTGACAATATAAACATACACTAACCTCCTCAAGCTTTTATTTTGTTACTTCCGGTTACCGGCATTTCATTTGCATATTAGCTAAGTATTTAGTTTCACTCGAAACATTTAGATTTAACATTTAGATTTAGATTTAACATTTAGATTTAGATTTAACATTTAGATTTAGATTCAACATTTAGATTTAATATGTAGATTTAACATTTAGATTTAACATTTAGATTTAGATTTAATATTTAGATTTGACATTTAGATTTAGATTTAATATTTAGATTTAACATTTAGATTTAGATTTAGATTTAACATTTAGATTTAGATTTAATATTTAGATTTAACATTTAGATTTAGATTTAGATTTAACATTTAGATTTAGATTTAATATTTAGATTTAGATTTAACATTTAGATTTAGATTTAACATTTAGATTTAGATTTAACATTTAGATTTAGATTTAATATTTAGATTTAGATTTAACATTTAGATTTAGATTTAATATTTAGATTTAGATTTAACATTTAGATTTAGATTTAACATTTAGATTTAGATTTAACATTTAGATTAAGTTTTAACATTTAGGTGTAATATTTAATATTTGGATTTAACTATTTAAAATATTTCCAAGTTGACAAATATTGTTGTAAATGTGCAAGAAAGTGACCCTCAAAATTTCAGACCAGTTTTTTAAACATTATTTAAAGCTAAATGTGACAAAATGTTGCTGTTATTTTCAGCGTGAGCCGCTTTACAAACGGCGCCCCATAATCGTCCAACGTCTTCCCATGTGATGTTCTTTTTAGTCTCCAGTCTCTCTTGCTTCTCTTCGGCTGCTACTTTTGGGACTACGTTTGACTCATTTAATATAATAATTAATATGTTAACATTGTCTCCATGGGCGATGATTTACGTTTTCCTCACACGTCCTTTTAACCCGTGTGTTGTCTTCCCGTCAAAATAGAAAATCAACACTTTTGTTGACGCTTTTTATTAATGTTTTTAACTTTTTCTTATGTTTTTGTCCTTTTTTTCCAACACTTTTAACGCTCTTTTTGTCAATGTTTGTTTTCAACACAATAAGTTATTAACTTTAGTTTCACAGTTATTTTTGGAATTTATAGTCAATAAACCTCAATTTTAGTAAATTACACCTAGTGTTTCAGTTAGAAACGCAGACATTATGAAGATCTGCAGCAATGTGCAGTACAACAAAACTGTGGTGTTTTTTAGAAAATGAAACCATGGAAACCTATTCTGGTACAACCTTAAAATACAGTTATGAACCTGAAAATGAGCAGAGTATGGGCCCTTTAAAGGCACTTTTCTCGGTACTCAAGGACACCACAGGGGGATTACAGGGATACATAAGACATTAAAAGCAGAAGAAATAAATACCAATAAAAACAACAGAAGTTGCTGCGCTGGCTGGCAGCAGATAGTGCTCTGCAGAGCATGTAGCTACTACTTTGTTTTGCTAATAAATCGTAGCACATCGTACACAAACAGTTAAAAGATAGTTAAAAAATAATAACAGATAAAACACAAGATTAAAAGTTACAGTGCAGTATACACAATTATAAGAAATAAGAAACATTAAAGAAATTAACAGTCATTTACAGAAAGGCAACATCAAAAAGAAAGGTCTTCAGCCTTGATTTAAAAGAACTGAGAGTAGAAGCGGATCTGCAGGTTTCTGGGAGTCTGTTCCAGATATGAGGAGCATAGAAACTGAACGCTGCTTCCCCCTGTTTAGTTCTGACTCTGGGGACAGAAAGCAGACCTGTCCCAGATGACCTGAGAGGTCTGGGGGGGTCGTAGTGTAGTAGAAGATCAGAAATGTATTTTGGCCCTAAACCATTTAGTGATTTATAAACTAGCAAAAGTACTTTGAAATCAATTCTTTGAGGCACAGGAAGCCAGTGTAAAGACTTCAGAAATAGCTTTGTTCCAAGCGCCTCCCATCCTTCAGTTATTTGTACATCAGTGGCTACCCCCTGATCTTATAGGGCCGTGACAGTAAGTATGAGTGGCCGTGTGTCCTTGTATGCTACATGTCCCATTCCATTCATTGGAGAAGAGCTATGCAGCTGTTGCCTCCTGTTGGTGGTTTTTAGAAACAATCTCAATCAAGAGAGAAAGCACTGCAGAATCTCAGAGCAGGGATCTTCAAACAGAGAGTCCGGGACGCCTAGGGGGTCCTCAGAGTCCATGCACGGGGGCCTCCAAATTATTGTTAATTTTTGAAAGTCTTTTTAAAAACAATTTCAAAAGTCTGGACAATCAGTTAGGCTAGTATAAATCCCCAATGCTAACTGGCCTATATTCAAGGTAGTCACTAAACTAGCCATCCACAGATGTGTGCTACATGTATGTTCAACATGATTTAGAAAATCATCTCAACCATTAGTAGGCTATTGGAATAGCTTAGTATTCTATGCAAAAGAGGTATTATAAAGGTTGTAGGCTGCCCTGCAAGTTATTGCCGGCCCAGTTTAATATGCAACTTCATTTTATAAAATATATGTAATAAAAGGTAAAGGTACTTTATTGTCACATACACATACATGTAGCGAAATTCATTCTCTGTATTTAACCCGTCCCTCAAGGGAGCAGTGGGCAGCCAATCACAGCGCCCGGGGACCAACTCCAGATCTGAGTCAGAGCCTTGCTCAAGGGCACTGACTGGAGAAGTTAGTACAGGTTTTTTGATGGTGGGTGGGAAACCGGAGCACCCGGAGGACACCAACGCAGACATGGGGAGAACTCGACACAGAAAGGCCCAGAACGACGCGGATTCGAACCCAGAACCTTCACAGTGCTAACCACTGAGTCAACAACACGAGGGTTAAATCGTAACGATAACACACAGTAATCCTTGTTGATTTTTATTGTACTATTTTATCTTGTTTTTACCTTATTTGATCTATTATTAATTTTTTCCTTGTATGTAGGACTCCATTTTCTTATTATCTTATGTTTTTGTCATGCATGATTTTTGTTAATTGTTTTTTTTTTGCCTGCTTTTATTTTGAAGCACATTGAGTGTAGGCCATCATAAGAAAAGTGCTATACATAACCTTGACTTGACTTTGCTCTACATCTGACAAGTCTTCAGCAGCAGTGGGCACACTATCAAGTTTTACATATATCATTTTCACAATTCTGTTTAACTGGAGACTTCTGCATGTCACTATCTCATCTCTGTGTGCGTATGTGTATGTGTGTGTGCGTGTGTGTGTGCGCGTGTCAGTGGTGGCTCTGTGTGTGTGTGCACGCATGTTTGTGTGACTCTGTTTGTGTGTGTGTGTGTGTGTGTGTGCGCATGTCTGTGTGGCTCTGTGTGTGTGTACATGTCTGTGTGACAATGTGTGTTTGTGAGTGTGTGTGAGATGAGTCGGTGACGACTCGGAGCCCTTGACAGCGAACAGAGACGTCCACTTTCTAGATTTCAACGGTCGTTGAGAGGTGGCCGCAATCAGCGCTCCATCACCGCCGGCTCTTCCTCTGCCGTGATTACTGTAGTCATTAGGACTCCACTCGAGTGTGTGTGTGTGTGTGTGTGTGTGTGAGTGTTTTTTTCAGAGGGACAAAAGGGCAACAGATAGACGGAGAAATGGACAGAAAATGGGATGAGGCTGAAAAACTGTCATTAAAAAGAGCTGTTCTCTGTTTACACTGCTGATGATGATGAGGATGTTCCACATCTTAGCTGCAATAAGAACAGTTGAGTTCTTATTGAGTAGATGTTGGTATTCATTTTTATTTTTACTGTCCATCTTTTATGTGCAGGTTAACCAATTATGTTCATATGCAACTATTTAGTTTTTAACCCATTGTCATGATATCATATAGAAACGTACTCACAACAATTAATGTGTTGTCTTATGAAATTACGGCGACAGACGGCTGGTCATGTGAGGAAAAATAAATCCCAATAAAAAAGGTGACTGCGAGCCGGGTACAGTGCACCGTGAGGTGATGGGCATTTCGGTTAAACCTCATGTTGTCCTTGGGTCACACTGACCCGTTTTCAGTTCATATTTTTTGTTTTTGTCACAAAAAAATGGCCCGTTAAAATAAGCTGAAATCCGGATTTTCCTAACTGGATCTTCTACTCTTCATTTGGATATCTGGTAACCACCATCTTCCCCCTGACTGTCTCCAGAGCCTGGGTCTGTCCCAGGTTTCTTCCTAAAAGGGAGTTTTTCCTCACCACTGTCGCACTAAATGCTTGCTGTTGGGGGGAATTACTGGAGACCTAGTGTATCTGTTAATTAAAGAGTGGATTAGACCTGCTCTATCTGTAAATTATAGAGTGGTCTAGACCTGCTCTATCTGTAAATTATAGAGTGGTCTAGACCTGCTCTATCTGTAAATTATAGAGTGGTCTAGACCTGCTCTATCTGTAAATTATAGAGTGGTCTAGACCTGCTCTATCTGTAAATTATAGAGCGGTCTAGACCTGCTCTATCTGTAAATTATAGAGTGGTCTAGACCTGCTCTATCTGTAAATTATAGAGCGGTCTAGACCTGCTCTATCTGTAAATTATAGAGCGGTCTAGACCTGCTCTATCTGTAAATTATAGAGTGGTCTAGACTTGCTCTATCTGTAAATTATAGAGTGGTCTAGACCTGCTCTATCTGTAAATTATAGAGAGGTCTAGACCTGCTCGATCTGTAAATTATAGAGTGGTCTAGACCTGCTCTATCTGTAAATTATAGAGCAGTTTAGACCTGCTCTATCTGTAAATTATAGAGCGGTCTAGACCTGCTCTATCTGTAAATTATAGAGCGGTCTAGACCTGCTCGATCTGTAAATTATAGAGAGGTCTAGACCTGCTCTATCTGTAAATTATAGAGTGGTCTAGACCTGCTCTATCTGTAAATTATAGAGCGGTCTAGACCTGCTCGATCTGTAAATTATAGAGAGGTCTAGACCTGCTCTATCTGTAAATTATAGAGTGGTCTAGACCTGCTCAATCTGTAAATTATAGAGAGGTCTAGACCTGCTCTATCTGTAAATTATAGAGCAGTTTAGACCTGCTCTATCTGTAAATTATAGAGCGGTCTAGACCTGCTCTATCTGTAAATTATAGAGCGGTCTAGACCTGCTCTATCTGTAAATTATAGAGAGGTCTAGACCTGCTCGATCTGTAAATTATAGAGAGGTCTAGACCTGCTCGATCTGTAAATTATAGAGAGGTCTAGACCTGCTCTATCTGTAAATTATAGAGTGGTCTAGACCTGCTCGATCTGTAAATTATAGATGTAAAACAATCTATATGAACAGTTTGTCATTAAACTTATAAAAATCTAACTTCTAGTGGATTTGTTTTAGTGAACCCTGTTCATTGCTGAGCTGACACACGATGCACACTTTTTTTTCTGAAAAATAAGCCGTTTGCCTTGCACCCTCAGGAACAAAGAGGTCCTGTTATACTCTCCTCCAGTCTGACCGCACAAGCCTTGGATCCCTTTCACTCTCCAGTAAAATTAAAGTCGAGTCCAGCCTCCTGCTATTAGTTCTCTTATGCCACCCTGTCTACTCACCAGCTTTAAAGTATGCTTCTCCAAAAACAGAATGAAATCAGTGTGTGGGCAGGATACAGACAGGCAGACACACAGACTCATAGACAAACAAACAGACAGACAGAGACAGACAGACGAAGAGAAAGAGAGACAGCAGGTTTTAATGCCGGGCGTGATAATTGTTTGTTATCTGGAGACAGCCTGATGCAGTTTCATTTTAATAGCAGTTGTTTAAAGGGTGTGTGTGTGTGTGTGTGTGTGTGTCTGTGTGTGTGCTTTAACATTAACAATGAAAGCATTATTCATTATTACTGCAGAGCTCAAAAATAAAAGCAGGACGTTACTTCACTGTTCTGAGAATAATAAGAGCTTTGACCCTATAATTATTGGACACGACAGGCAGCAATAAACCCGACATCATAAACGGTTCTCAACATAAACAGGTTTATTGTTTATCTGTTTGTAGTTTTTCTATTGTTTATTTTAGGTTGTTTTAATTTTTATTTTTTTACTTACGTTTATTTTTGTTTTATTTTTTGTTTTATTTAAATTTTTTTTATACTGTACGTCTAGTTTGTGTCCATTGGTAAATTGAGTTTTTGGTTGGCATATTATCTGTTTATTGTTAAAAGACCCCCTCTGAAATAGGCTGGCATATGATCATTGTACCTCCTGAAATTGTGTTTAAAGATACAATGATGACGTGTGAAATGAACAAAATGAAAATAAAAAAGGTTAACATGAACACACACACACACACACACACACACACACACACACACACACACACACACCGGAAGTAGGATATTCACATATGGCAACAACAGTACAGACTAGAGTAAAACTCTTGGAAATTTTGATTGAAATAATTTGCCAAATGATGTTAGACATTGGTGATTATTATGAACTGGGTCTGTGGTGGCATTCCCAGCAAAATCCCAACAAGCGCCTAGTATGTGACACGTTTTCATCATTCAGCCGGGATTGGTCCGCCAGACATGGTATAGGCAGTAGAGTCCGACCAATTATTAAGGTCTATACCGATACAAATATTTGGTTATTAAAAAATCCGATATGCCGATATATATTTTTAAAACAAAAATCCAGAAACACGTTACAAAACAGATTTCCCTAACATTAGTTATTTGTAGTTATTTATGAGTTCTCACTAAAATAATATAATTTGTTTTATTGTCACAACAGAACATCAAAATATATTAAAGTTCTGATGAATAAAATATATAAAAATACAAACTTAAGATATGAAACTTAAAGTCCTTTGAACAAAAACACAATAACAAAAAAAAAAGTCAGTGTTGCCAACAAGGACGTTGTAGAGCGTCCTCTGGTGGACAGACTATGCAACGCCATCAATAACAGGGACGTTGTAGAGCGTCCTCTGGAGGACAGACTATGCAACGTCATCACCAACCGGGACGTTGTAGAGCGTCCTCTGGTGGACAGACTATGCAACGCCATCACTAACAGGGACGTTGTAGAGCGTCTTCTGGTGGACAGACTATGCAACGCCATCACTAACAGGGACGTTGTAGAGTGTCCTCTGGTGGACAGACTATGCAACGCCATCACTAACAGGGACGTTGTAGAGTGTCCTCTGGTGGACAGACTATGCAACGCCATCACTAACAGGGACGTTGTAGAGCGTCCTCTGGTGGACAGACTATGCAACGCCATCACTAACAGGGACGTTGTAGAGCGTCCTCTGGTGGACAGACTATGCAATGCCAAAGCTCAAAACATGGTTGCCAGCCCGTTTTTATTTTTGAAATATTCATTTATCAGAATTTTTTTTTAAATCGGCCATTAGATATTCCGATACATTGGGAAATGCCTAATATCAGGAAATAATATCGGCCCGCCGATATATCTGTTGGCCTCTAATAGGCAGCTATTGCAGCAGAATCGCTCTTCAACCCACTGTTAAATGCCAGAGTAGGGGGAATGAGAAGGGGAAGTGTAGCAAAAGATACGTTTGTAAACCAAAACGTACGAACGTAAATGTAACCTAGGTTTCCATATGTCCACATTTCCATATGTCCATATTTCCATATTTCCACATTTCCACATGTCCACATGTCCATATTTCCATATGTTTATATTTAGATTTTTTCATATTACAATATTTCCATATTACCATATGTCCATATGACCATATATCAATATGTTCATATTTCCATATTTCCAGCCTAAACTGCCAATGCTCTGTCACACTCGTCACATACAGAAACACACTGATGAAGCACTGTGAGTTTGACGCTGTAGAAGACACCTGTGGGGTGCAGGGTGTCGCCCCCTCTGTGGCCCACGGGTGCCTCTGCTCTGTTTCAACTCCACTACCGACTGAAGATGAAAGGATCAAGCAGAAGATGTGGGAGGAAAAAGAAAGAAATATTGAACCAAGTCGAGCAAATTTGAGCAGAACAAAAGGGAAAGCCCAGTGGGGACTGCACATGGAAATTAGCCTGTGCCTAACGCTGGAACAATGCATGAAATGGGACCATTTGTTTGAAATTGCACATGGTCCCTAATAAATAAAGAAAATAAATAAATAAATAAGTAAATGAATGAATCCCCCTGTTCTTTGTTCATCTCATTGAGTTTTTTTTCATCATGAAAGATGTCTTCATTAAAGTGAATTTGTGATGGATCACCCTCTTTGTATTGTACATCAATAATAGAGATTTTTTTATGGAAGAGAGATTTTTGGTCACATTAGCAACTTAGTCACCAATGCACAGGAAAATAGGGTGCAGTTAAAAGAAAAAGAAACAGAAATCCAACATCCCAATGAAAGGTATTCATTGTATCAACTTGATGACATAATTTGCATGTGCATACTGTGAAATAAATTGAAACATTCCGTAGTTCGCTGTAATAAATAAGGTTTTAATGTCTGACAAAGCATTTTGTTTCCCTAAAAAATCATCATTTCTCCAACCTTACTGTGTCCAGGCTGTTTTCATGAACCATATACACATCCAGCTTCAAAAAGAAAAGCACTGTTATTTGTATGTATTCAATGTATGTTTTCCATTTTTTTCAATGTCTTTAGAAACCCCAGTGGCCGCGTAGGGAGGAAACATGGCGCTTGCAAGCCGGGGAGCGGAGTTCACTTCCTGGGAAAAACAAAAGACTTTCACTCAGGAAGCGTGTGTTCGTCACTGCATAACGCTTGCTTTTTGTCGCCCAAAAATAACTGTAATGTCTGCTCGCTGTAGGGCTGTCAATGTTGGCAAAAAATGACATTCAAATATTTGTTCTAAAAAAACACAATGGTTCAAACATATTCAAATATCGATTTTTTTTTTCCACATTAACCCTCCTGTTGTCTTCGGGGCAAATGACTGACTGTGGAGCGGCTGTGTCCCGACTCCGTACCTGCTCCGGCGGTCCCCAGCCCTCCGGAGCAGATATACAGAGCGTCTATTTCTGCCGGACGTCGTAGAGCTCTGCAGCAATTCAGCACAAGACAGATAATGCAGGTCAGGAAGTCGAGCACAAATAAACCAAAAATTCAAAATAAAATAGCATGCTCAATGCGGATCATATCGCCATACACTACACTTTGAAAACAGCACAGAGCTGTTCCCCCTCCACTCCTCTGGATGGAAACTAACTGTTGGTGGTTTTGTGCTTCTATTTTACGAGATCTCGCGAGATCTTGTGGGTCCTCGGGACTACAGCTGTCAGTCATGGCCGCAGCCGTTCTGGACCTGGTGGATGTTGACGGACGGCGAATCACAGAGCCGAGACGCAGCCGTTCTGCAACCAGTGGAAATCAGGCGTTGGTCATTGTTTCGACATTATCTGTGGCATTTTATAGACATGTTCCGATACCAGTAACAGAAATGCCTTATCAGTGATTATGCAAAACTATGAAACAAACTACTACCGATCCGATATCAATGATCGAATGTCTGACTGTCAAACTAGACAATAAAGAAAGCTCTATGTCATTCATTCTGTCTGCATTTGTTCACGTTTCACAAAGGGTTTAATCTGAGCCAGGCTGTACAACAATGATAGCAATTGTATCCCGTCTGTGCAGGGTTATACAGATGTTAAAACATACTATTTGTTACTGGTATCGGCTCAGTACTCTGTCTCGGCCAATACTCAAGTTCAGGTATCGGAATCCGTATTGGGAAGTAATAAATGTTATCGGAACATACAGTGAGGAAAATAAGTATTTGAACAGCCTGCTATTTTGCAAGTTCTCCCACTTAGAAATCATGGAGGGGTCTGAAATTGATATAGTAGGTGCATGTCCACTGTGAGAGACATAATCTAAAAAAAAAATCCAGAAATCACAATGTATGATTTTTTAACTATTTATTTGTATGATAGAGCTGCAAATAAGTATTTGAACACCTCAGAAAATCATGGTTCATGATTGTCATGTTGGAAGACCCAACCTCGACCCATCTTCAATGCTGAGGGAAGGAGGTTGTTCCCCAAAATCTCGCAATACATGGCCCCGGTCATCCTCTCCTTAATACAGTGCAGTCGCCCTGTCCCATGTGCAGAAAAACACCCCCAAAGCATGACGCTACCACCCCCATGCTTCACAGTAGGGATGGTGTTCTTGGGATGGTACTCATCATTCTTCTTCCTCCAAACACCGTTAGTGGAATTATGACCAAAAAGTTCTATTTTGGTCTCATCTGACCACATGACTTTCTCCCATGACTCCTCTGGATCATCCAAATGGTCATTGGCAAACTTAAAACGGGCCTTGACATGTGCTGGTTTAAGCAGGGGAACCTTCCGGGCCATGCATGATTTCAAACCATGACGTCTTAGTGTAACCTTGGAAACAGTGGTCCCAGCTCTTTTCAGGTCATTGACCAGCTCCTCTTGTGTAGTTCTGGGCTGATTTCTCACCTTTCTTAGATCATTGAGACCCCACGAGGTGAGATTTTGCACGGAGCCCCAGTCCGAGGGAGATTTACAGTCATGTTTAGCTTCTTCCATTTTCTAATGATTGCTCCAACAGTGGACCTTTTTTCACCAAGCTGCTTGGACATTTCCCCGTAGCCCTTTCCAGCCTTGTGGAGGTGTACAATTTTGCCTCTAGTGTCTTTGCTCTTTGGTCTTGGCCATGTTAGTAGTTGGATTCTTACTGATTGTATGGGGTGGACAAGTGTCTTTATGCATCTAACGACCTCAAACAGGTGCATCTAATTTAGGATAATAAATGGTGTGGAGGTGGACATTTTGAAGGCAGACTAACAGGTCTATGAGGGTCAGAATTCTAGCTGATAGACAGGTGTTCAAATACTTATTTGCATCTGTATCATACAAATAAATAGTTAAAAAATCATACATTGTGACTTCTGGATATATTTTTTTTCATTATGTCTCCCACAGTGGATATGCACCTACGATAACAGACCCCTCCATGATTTTTAAGTGGGAGAACTTGCAAAACCGCAGGGTGTTCAAATACTTATTTTCCTCACTGTATGTACATATTCATCAAAAGGGTTAGCTAACCCTAACCCTTATTATTTAGACATTGATGTATTTGGTCCAAAATGTTGTGATATTAGATTTAGTTTTTTCCGTTTTTTTTAGTTTTTGTTAAATCGCCCAGCTCTACCTAACCTCCTGCCGTTTCCTGTCCTATCCATCCTGGACTTGTCCTGGTATCAGAGCATCGCTCTCCAGCCCCGCCGCCCGCGCCACTGCCGCTGACGTGAACGGCGTGATCGTCTCCAGGGAGATTTCGTGGTCGTCCTCGAGCTGGACATTGGCAGGAAGCAGCAGCAGTCTGTTGCAGCTCGGAGAACCGTTGGAAATCATCGACTCTTCGTCGAACTGCGCGCTCATGTCCTCCAGGTGGTTGGCCCCGACAATGATGTTGCAGGGAAGTTGCTGCGTCGCCGCGGGGACCAGCGCCTCCTTGTGGAGCGTCGTGTCGTGGTGGTAGGAAACCAGCTCGTCGCTGAAGTTCACCGCCTCCACCGCGTTGTTGGAGCACATCTGGTTGCAACCCAGGATGGTGGCAAAGGCGCGGCGGAAGTCGGCGTTGAATGCGTAGATGACGGGGTTGAGCGAGGAGTTGGCCCAGCCGAACCACACGAAGACGGTGAAGGTGGTGTCGCTGACGCACGGCGGGTCGCAGAATGGGACGGTGCAGTTGAGGACGAAGAAGGGCAGCCAGCAGAAGACAAACACGCCCATAATGATGGAAAGCGTCTTCAGGACTTTGGTTTCCTTCTTAAACGACGACTTGAGCGAGGCTTCGTCGTTGGGCCGATGGTGCTGCTGCCACTGCTGCTGCTGCCGGTTCCGGTTGGCGCCATGGCCGTGGTTCTGCGCCTGCTCCGCCGCCCGCTCCAAAGACGTAATGCGGCGGATTTGGGTCTGAGCGATCCGGAAGATGCGGGTGTAGGTGGCGATCATGATCACCACCGGGATGTAGAAGCTGATGAGTGAGGAAGAGATGGCGTAGGTTTTGTTCAGGTTGGCGACGCAGCTCTTGGCGTTAGCGTTGCTGCTGTTTGTGAAGTTCCTGCCGCCACTGTTGGCGTCGGCGGATGTGTCGGCGGCAGCCATCATTTCCACCACCTCCGCCATCACTTCCTCTTCCACTTGGTGCCAGTTGAGCTGCACCGGGATGAAGGAGATGAGAATGGACAGCGACCACGCCACCCCGATCATGACAAACGCCACCCGCTGAGTCATCTTCCGCTCGTATTTGAAGGGGCTGGCGATGGCCCAGTAGCGGTCCACGCTGATGATGCACAGGTGCAAGATGGAGGCCGTGGAGCACATGATGTCGAAGGCGATCCAGACGCCGCAGAAGCGCCCGAACAGCCACGTGCCCGTCACCTCGGTGATGGCCTCCCAGGGCATCACGAGCACCGCCACCAACAGGTCGGACACGGCCAGCGAGATAACGAAGAAGTTGGTGACTTTGGAGCGCAGGTGGCGGAAGCGGACCACTGCGGCGCACACCAGCATGTTCCCGAGCAGCGTGGACACGATGAGCAGGGACAGGACGCAGCCGACGAGGACGCGCAGTCCCCCGCCGCCTCTCTCGCTGACTCCCGCGTCCTCTCCCTCTCCCCCGCCGTCCGGCCAGTCTAGCTCCGACAGAACTTGGGTGAAATTAGTCCACGACGTGTTTTCCATTTTCTTTCCCCCAATGCACGGATTAAAAAGTGGCAAACAGGCGATTAGTATCCACACGGGAAGGCGCGTCTCTTCTTCTCTGACGCACAAACCATCCTCTGATGGTTCAGTGAAGAAGAAAAAATCAGCAAGGGAAACTGATGTCTTCAATAAAAATCCTGCATGATTTCAATAAAAATCTTTTTTTTAATAAGATCCTCGCTGCGGACGCGCAGAGCTGTGCAATTATCCCCCAAAAAAGCGCTTGGCAAATAGCCCGTTTATCCTCAGAAATTGAACTACAATAAGTGTTTTTTTTTAAATGTGATAATAAATGAATAGCAATGCTACCTATTAATCCACTCGGAGTTCAGTGTCTTTGTCCCGTCTCTTTTTATCCCAGTGTGCCTCTCGGTGCACCGGACTCCGCTCTCTTTATTTGACGCTCGGAAGCCTCTGCACAGGTAATAGATTACTGTCATGCAATCCAGTGTAGAGCGTCTCAGCCTTGGATACAAAAAAAAGACTCCAAATGAATGTCTGAAATACATATTCTGAGGAAAAGAAGTGCTCTTGTGTGTTTCAGTGAGAGAAAACTAATTTAAAAAAAGATAAATACGACGCTAAAAGGATTTTTCCCCTACATTATTGTTATTTTACTGAATCTATCCAATTCTCTACAGAGAACATAGGTTTTCATTTGGACTAATTCCTATGTTATCATCATTATGATGACATTAATATGTGACAGGGTGTGCATGAACCCCTCAGATAAAAGCAGAGTTTCAACACTTGTTGATGGACATTTAAGAATAAAATGCGGAAATAAACAACAAATGAATGAATGCCTTTATTGTCATTGCATGCTCACATACAACGGAATTATTCTGCTTCTCATAAAAGAAAACAGTTCCATTTACTATGCTCACACGCACACACACACACACTCCCAGAGACGGATAGTATCTTTTTTATTATTATTATAGTAGTAGCTGGAATAAAAAAGCAACATCATTTCCAGCCTCCTGAATCATTGTGTTTTTTTGCCCTCACTCCTGATCTGCTTTTATTTTTGTGTGATTCCACAGACAGAAACTAGAGACTATAGAATAATAATAAGCGGATCGACTTCCACTCGACAGGAAATAATCTGCTCATATCCAACACACACTTGAGCACCCAAAGTTTAAAAATCAAACCCTCCCCTAACATAAAATCATCCCATTTCAGAATGAATGCCTGATGGATGCAGTCATGCAGAAGCATCCCTGACATTTTAGAGCTTAAGGACCAAAGTTTTTCTTTATGTTTTCGAACAAAAAATAACAATATAAAAACACAGTGCACACAAGTGCATAGCAACACGCCAAAAGGAAAAAACACAATCTATAAAGGTAATCTTACCCCTTATGAGGTCATAAGGGGCAAGATTACCTCCCCTTTCTCTGCTTTGCCCACCCAGAGAATTTGGCCCACCCATGAGAGAGAGGCATCACGGCTTTCAACCGAGCAAAGTGGTTGGTCAAGGTCCCCCCCACCCCGCTCTCTCCTCCTCAATAGCTACAGACTCAGGAATGGCACATGCTAAGGAAAGCTCATTGTGGGACTGGCTCTAGTGGCTGTAATATATGTATACAAAAGACACTTCAGATACAGTATTAGGGGACCACTAAGGTCTATATAAAAGAGACTTCAGATACAGTATTAGGGGACCACTAAGGTCTATATAAAAGAGACTTCAGATACAGTATTAGGGGACCACTAAGGTCTATATAAAAGAGACTTCAGATACAGTATTAGGGACCACTAAGGTCTATATAAAAGAGACTTCAGATACAGTATTAGGGGACCACTAAGGTCTATATAAAAGAGACTTCAGATACAGTATTAGGGGACCACTAAGGTCTATATAAAAGAGACTTCAGATACTGTATTAGGGGACCACTAAGGTCTATATAAAAGAGACTTCAGATACAGTATTAGGGACCACTAAGGTCTATATAAAAGAGACTTCAGATACAGTATTAGGGGACCACTAAGGTCTATATAAAAGCATCCAAAGAGCACCATGCCATGCGACCTTTAATGCACATGAACAGCGCTGATCTTCTGATGGCAGATATCATTCTGTGGGTTGATGTTATGATGTTTTGAGGCCCTCTGATGGTTGGAAACAGATTCTACATCTCAACAGGTCACATCAGAGTGAGATATTTTAATTTAAGGGGAAGAATAGCAGAATGTTATATCCCCCCAAAACACCTTAGCTTGGCATTTCTGGCTCCACCTAACAGATGTATAGCTCTTTTTTATTTTTGTCTTAGAGGAGAGACATTGAATAATCTCCAGAGCATTCAGGAGAGTTTGCTTTCAGCTATTTAAAACGTCGACAGTAAACTGTTCAGTTCAGATGTAACAACCTGTTCTCACAGTGGGAGACAGTTGGGTTCAGGAAAAAATGCTGGGTGGGGTTATTAAATGAACGTTTCAGTGACATGTGGGACAAGAAAGGGACACAAACCCTGTTCTCCTGGGGTACAGTCCTGTGTTGTTTGGTGATGTGAAAAAGAGACGCAAAAGTACCACAAAGAGACACAAACCGACTACAAAGAGACATTAAATTACCACAGAGACCCAAAGAGACACAAAACTGGCTAAAAAGAAATGCAAAAACTCCAAATAAGCACACATAAGTCTTCCACAAAGCTAGGGAAAACACTGCTGCAGTGTCTGGCCTTCAACCTGATGAAACGATCTGACCATGGCAGATTTATTACAATATATTATTTCACAGAGGACATTTTGAGTAAAGCGCAGATGCAGCCACCAGATGGAGCCAGCTGTATGCTGTCTACATACTCCCAACACATGAAGTAGGTAGAGAAATATTCTGGATTGCCTTTGGAGGGTTGCCTTTCAAATTATTTGAAGGGTGACCAATCTACCTCTATTTATATATATATATATATATATATATATATATATTATTTTTATTTTTTATTTTCATTTCTACTCTGATATTTATATACTTCGTGCAACTGTAACAGAATTTCCCTTCGGGGATCAGTAAAGTATTTCTGACATATTCCCTGCTTCCCTCCCATTTATGACTTACCTCTATGCACTTAACACGGCAATCGGTTGCTATAGTGACTCTGCCGTTGTCAAACGCTCTGAAAAAGGCTTTATGCTGCATTGCTAATCATAGGCGTAATTTACAGGAGGGGGAGAGTGTTACAACCCAAAAACCTATTATAATTTCCTTGACATAAATAAAGACAATTGCACTATAACTTGAAGTAAAAAAAATCACCAGAATGCAGAAAATGAAGGGTTTGACGTTTAAAATTTTAATCACAACTGGTTTTAGAGGCAAGGGATGTCATTTTCTGAACTTAACAGACTGTTCCAGCTATTCTATTATTTGCCTTTACCCACTTAGTCATTGTATCCACATTATTGATGATTATGTATCTGTCATTGTGTTACTAGTTTGTGAAAGCACCAATAGTCAACTCTACAATATCACCACAATATCAACATTGATGTATTTGGTCAAAAACATGGTGATATTTGATTTTCCCCATAACCCTTAAACACAATCTCCTTTTTCAACTCATGGAGTAGTTATTCTCAGTTACCCATAAGGTCATTTTTGTCCTTTTCAAACTTTTATTAAAGAATTTCTGACGAACACATTGTGGACATCAGCATACCGAAACTACTGATTAACACTGGATTTAAAGTATTGTTGTTTTGCAGCTTTTCTACTGGCACAATTTCAGTTAATTTAGTTAAGTTAAGGGATCAAAACATGGATTTCAATGCTGCCCTCAAGCCTCAAAAAGAATCTGTCCTCAAAGTGACTTCCATAAACCTCAGAAACACAAATAAACCTGTTTGTCTGCCTGGAGATCAAAGTCAGTTCAACACCTTCACTTACTGCCTTTGTAGCTATGAGACTCAGAGTGTGTGTGTGTGTGTGTGTGTGTGTGTGTGTGTGTGTGTTTGCGTGCGTGCGTGCGTGTGTGTGTGTGTGCGTGCGTGTGTGTGTGTCTCAGACTGTTTACCTGGACATACCTGAGCTTCTTTTTAAAACATCCCTAATTCTTTGTGGTTGCTTCTGTACAATTACTTTTAAGTTTTTACATGCACTCACTTAATGTGTTACCTAACTGTGTGTGTGTATGTGTGTGTGTGTTGGCGTGCACTTTGCCGCGAGGTGAGGGCTTAGTCGTCCCTGACGCAGGCTGCCTGGACCACGCCCCGTCTCCTGCTCTCCGGTGGTTGAGCCCGGTGGCAGATCTGGCGGCGTTCAACGACCGAGGTGAAGAGTTGAAACTCTTAATTACTGTTTTTGGTGCGGCTGTTGATGGGCGGGGACGGCTGCTTAGTGAGTGAGGGATGTTTGTCTAAGGGTGTGTGTGTGTGTGTGTGTACACTATTTGTCTTTGCATGTGTTTTGTGCAACCCATTCTCGCACCAAACTCATGAAATAGTATCTCTCAGCTTCAGAACCCGACGCAAAATTCACTTTTTGGGTAGAGAGCGAATGCCAAAAGGCACCTGGGTGCTGGAAAACTTTAAGGGTTTTGGATTAAAAGACTCTCTGTTCCTGATGGATTTAAAGAATCCATGCACCTGCTATTCTCACACAATGTTACAACATTGTTACATTTCAAGCACTTTCATTTAAGTTCTTTAAGATTAAGTTCTAAGAAATAAGCACAAATAATGATCAAACTTCTTGTTTCTATATTTTTTTTTGAATTTCCTTTTTTTCACAAAAAACTAAAATGACCATACGTGCTATTCTCACACAAAGTTACAACATTGTTACATTCCCAGCATGTTCACCTCTTCTGATTAAGTTCAAAGAAAAAAGCACCAATAATGATCAAAATTCTTGTTTCTGATGTGTGTACATAGACTATTTTACATAAATTGTGTTGTATTGATTTAAAAGCCTAATAATGTGGTGGGTCCACCAGACCCGGGGACATTGGCTGTGTCTCTCCACTGAGACTGCCTTGGAGTATTGTTATAAATGACCCTCCCATCCAAAAAGCACCTCAAACAAACAATTTGAGTCCTGGTCGCGCTCCTCTTCAGATATTTTTGTGAAACTTTTAATGTGTTGCTAATGTGACTCAATCAACTCTGGAGCAATGTTTCTATTCCCGTCCAGACACCACCTCCTACCTGCCTGTATGTTGAACCCAAAGTTGCACCCTTGCATCTTGCCAACATAAACAGTGTGTTGCTGCCAACAGGGCGCGGCTCACCTGCAAGCTTGTCTGCATAATTAACAAGAAGCAAAAGAAAAACTTGAATCCATTTATCATAAGGCTCTGTATAGTTTACACAAAGGTTAGCCCTTGTGTTGTCCTCAGGTCAAATTTGACACGTTTTATAAGTTTTTATATCAGAAACATTGGTTTCTTGACTGACAAGCCAGACCCACATCCAGATGTTGGGTCTGGGAACTACTGGGAATTCCCTCTGCAACCAATAGGATAGCGCTCCAACCAACCAGAGCAAGGCTGGTTGATAGATTAACCTTTAACCTCTGAACACATCTTCCTTTTTTAAGAAAGACTTCAGATCTTAACTCCAAGTCTTATTCGACAAATAACGTTTCCATCAGCGTTTACCGTATAAGCCGTATATCGATGAGACCGAAAGTATTTCCTTTGAGGAGATATTCATGAAATTCCATCAAATTTGACCGTTTTTCATTTGATATCACTTAATTTGGATAAAAATGTGTGGATGGAAACAGCGCTAGTGTAAGGAGTCACCTTGCACCCGTCTCTCCTTGATCAACAGCTTCCTCACTGTAAACACGCCACGATAGAAAGGAGGCACAGAATGGAAACTCAGCTTCTTAAAATCCATCAGGAACAGAGAATCCCTTAAAGTTGTCCAGCACCCATTGGGCCAGAGGTCTCCAGACCAAGTCCTTGGGGCCAAACAGCAGTCTCTGGATGAACTGCAGGCAGAAAGCAGTGCCCTCGCTGGCCAAATGAACAAGTCCTTGTTGTCCCCCTTCATGTTTGGGAAGAAACAGACTGGGGAATCCACTGCAGCTTATCCCAAAAAAATCAACTAAAACAGATTGAATTGAAAGTAAATTAGCAGGGGGATCCACACAAGACAGTTTATGTGGCAGAGAAAAGGACAGCAGATTGTTAATGATGAGTGTCCTCCCTCAATAGGACATGCTCGGTAAGAGGTTTTTCAAATGTCCTTCTTTTTTTACCAGAGCGTTATCCCAGTTTCTCCTCCTCACCCAAAAACACACCAAAATACTCTACTCCTCGAGTGCTCTGCAACTTATCTCCTATCACCACAGCTTCACCTATAGCCCAGTTAACTTTAGCAGAAGAAATATGATTAAAGACTTACATTCTCTACCAAAGTGTCGATATCTGGTTGCTTGTTCAAAATAGCAGTTTGTGGTTTATTTTGCACTGTTGAGTCAGTGTGGTTAATTAAAAGACCAATGTCCGGAAAAGGGTCTCCTGAACTGGGGGGTTTCGGTCCCATTAAAATAGTCCCACATCATCTCTGTTTCTTTGTGTTCTGGAAACCAAGAACATCATCCTCCACGATCCCCCTTCAGCTTCGTCACTCCAGCCCTCGTTAGCCTCTCGGTGAGTCCGACCGCTGACTTCCCCTCCACTTTTTCAATTACTCCTTCACAGTTCATGGCTGTGGTTCTTTGATTCCCCCAGGTACTTTAGATACTTTCCCCCCTTCCAGGTCAACCCACCTGGAAGCTGAGAGAGGCCTCCAGCCCATCTCCCTGCCAGTGCTTCACTCTTGGCCCAGTTTACTATTGGCCCAGTTTACAGCTGAGATTCTCTGAAAAGTCTGAACAATGTGTCCTAAACTATCAACATCTTATTGTTTCTGTGTAAAAACTATGATGTTGTCTGCATAGGCCGATACAGTAAAGCGTGTAATAAAAGCAGGTTAAACCAGGCCATTGATAAACGGACATTGTTCGGACATTGTGCAACATGGGTTCAATAGACAAAGCCTATAACATACCTGACATCGGGTAGCAGCCCTGTCTCATGCCCTTGGATACCTTGAAAGGTTTACATAAACCACCATGGATTTTCAGCACACTCTCAATGTTCTCATACATTTCCTTTATCTTGGCGATGAAACCAGGGCTGAGGCCGAACCTGTCCAACACCTTCCAACAAGACTAACTTATCAACTTTAGTTTTACAGTTATTTTTGGAATTTATGGTCAATAAACCTCATTTACAGGAAATTATATTAAAATTACTCAAATTAAAGGAATGCATGTTGATGGATAATCACAGACTGGAATATGTCAACTTTTACTCAATACTATTTCAAAACCACTTGTTTTCAAATGCTATAAAATTGAATAAGACGCCCCACAATTATTGAAATTAATCATGTTATTTTGGGGAATTAAAAAGAACATTGATATAGGAAAACGGGTCAATTTGACCCGAGGACAACATGAGGGTTAACAGGAGAAACTATTGACCCGTGCCTGGACAACTCTCTACCTAGGAACTCATCAGAGATGTTGGACAGGACCACCTTTGTGGCCGGTTGTGTGAGCGGCAGCACCCGTACAAACATTTACTTCACGGTGATGCCCCCCCGTCTCGATGACCTGGATAACCTTCTCCTCCCAGTCCAGGAAGATGACCACGGCACTGTTCATCCGAGAGGCCGACTTACCGCCCAGCTAACCCAATGTCCTCAACGCTACATAGTAAACTGGGACAAATGCTTTCTAGTGAGCGTGGTGAACCCCTCTCCATTCACCAGGGCGTCTGCACATACCGACTGGCGAGAAAAAGGACCACAAGTGAAAGCTGAAGTGGCCTATACCATTAAACTAACCTAAACTGAATGACATTGTAAAAAAAGAAAAGTAGGAATAAACTACAAATCGCTGCAGCTCACTCACACACGCTCTCATCTCAGAGAGACAGAGAGAGAGAGACATACAGAGACAGAGCAAGAGACAGACAGACAGCCAGAGACAGAGAGAGACAGAGGCAGAGAAAGAGAGACAGACAGACAGAGACAGAGACAGAGACAGAGAGACAGACAGACAGACAGAGGCAGAGAGAGAGACAGAGGCAGAGACAGAGACAGAGGCAGAGAGAGAGACAGACAGAGACAGAGAGAGACAGGCAGAGACAGAGAGACAGACAGACAGACAGACAGACAGAGGCAGAGAGAGAGAGAGACAGAGAGAGAGAGACAGAGACAGAGGCAGAGACAGAGACAGAGAGAGACAGAGGCAGAGAGAGAGAGAGAAGGAAGAGAAGGGCAAGAAGGGCAGTAAAAGCCAGAAAAAGGAAAGTGGATGCTGACCCACTGCTGAACCTCGGAGGAATAATGACCCTGGAAAATGTGTGTGGGGGGTGGGGGGGGGGGGGGGGGGGGAGAGTGTTGAACATGTTATTGCAGGCGGCCATGCTTGTTGCAGATCTTATCGTATAGTTTTCAGGGTTCATGCGTTTTAGAGTTAATAGCTTTTATCGGCCACGTTGGCTCAGTTTTAAAAACACTTCACCACCGGGATATTTTTAGCTTTTAGGGGATTTTGAAAGGTTCACTTCTCGTGATGGTCCTCTTGTAACCCATAAAGACGATATATCCATTTCCTTGTCAGGTGAATTTTAAGCAAACTTTGTAAGTGTGAATAAGGTCCATTTCCATCAACTACAGCATAGTTCAGTCCAATGTTTTTTACATGTATTTGGCTAAATCCTCATAGCCCCACTTCTGTGTCCCTGTGGCTGACCTAAAATCAGAGAAGGTGGAATTCACTCTCAGAGGGTAATATAACTATTTTGAAATGCTGGAACTCTTTTAGTACTTATTTCAATGAGCTACAGACATTTCCTTGATTAGGGCGTGCATTCACCCACAACCACTTTTTACTCCATTGTTTATTTACAATTTAATTCTTTTTATTTTACATGTGCACTTAATTTGGTTTCTCAGTAAAAGACCTATCTTGCAGGGTGGGTGATATAGGATTGGGGATGGTGTGGGCTTGGAAAAAGGACTCTCTATTTTATCTTCATTCATGTTGTATTACTTTTGTACAATGTTTGGAACTACTGTCCTGACTTCACATAATAATAATTAAAAACAAAACTGTATTTGCACGCGTCTCCCACGTCTCCTTTAGCGTCATAACACATGCCTACATACTACTTGCTAAACCCCGTCTAGATGCTGCTCTCCTCGATACATTCTACACACACGCAGAAGGGCGGCTTTTTTGTCATAACAGACGCTGACAGCCACTGTCCAAACGTCTATACTTTACGCGTTGAACTTCTAGTCACCATGCCGACAAGAGTGAGACAGACACCTGATACGGAGACCAAATGGAGACGATGCAGACGTTGACTGTCTGAGTAAAGTGTAAAGTAAAGTGGACTAGAGTCTCACAAGTGGGAAGAGCTTTTAGGTCTGACAGCGACGCTGAGTGAACGTCTGAGCAACAGGAAGACGAGGAAACCTCAGTCCTAAATATTTACAGTGAGAACAGACAGGAGCCATTTTGGATCCGTGATTGTGTTTTTGTCACACGGATTAGAGCAGAAAGAGGGTCAAAGACAAAAGTGCAGTCCTGTCATTCGGTGTGTGTGTGCATTTTCGAACCGAGAAAAGCAGATGAGCAGAAGTACATTTATTTGTATTATTTTGTACATTATTTTGTTTAGAGTAATAAACAATAGATAGATAGAATAGTAATAGAGTAAATATTTTTTTGGACCTTTATTTTGACAGCTGAAGACTTGAGGGGGGAATGACGTGCAACAAAGGGCCGCAAGTTGGAGTCCAGCCCGGGCTCGCTGCGTCTAGAGTTAACCCATATGGGCGCCCGCTCTACCAACTGAGCTATCCTGGCACCCTAATCCTCTATTTTTTTAACAGTTTGTCTGAGTTATTTTCACAAATGCAATGATCTTCTTTTTAAACGTGATTGTGTAAATTGCACGCCACATTTGAGGAGATTTCATTTGTCAAGTTGACGCATTTAAAAAAAAAATAATTCTTTGGGCCTTTTAGGCTTTATTTATATAGGACAGCTGAAGACATGAAGGGGGAGAGAGGAGGAACAACATGCAGGACGGAGTCAAACCTGCGGCTGCTGTGTCGATGAGTACACCTCTGTACATGGGCGCGCGCTCTACCAGGTGTGCAACCCATGCGCCCAAATTCATGCATTTGCACTGTTCCCGTAATAACTCGTCACTTTTAAACACGTGGTTAATGTTAACGTGGACTCAAACAAAACTACTTGGTTAGGTTTAAAATAAGTATGTTTTGTCACGTTAATTAAGTTACGTAAGTAGTCAACGTGGCATGGAAGTCAACGTACTGCATGTATTGTACTTGAAATGTTGAATGAGACCCAGACTTAGGATGTGGATGTGATCCACAGGGTCATATTTCACTTGTTGGTTGCTTTTAGGTGTCTGCAAGCATCCGCTATGTAACAATAATATAATGAGGGGTAGCAGAGGAGTTCACGTCATGCCAGTTGGTGCCTCTGTTGTCGTGGAAACTACATCAGAAATACACGTGCGATGGTTGAAGCGTTAACCCTTGTGTTGTCTTTTTAACAACAAAATTGTAAATCAACACTTTTGTTGATGCTTTTTATCGATGTTTTACACTTTTTCTTTTTCGTCCCATTTTTCAACATTTTTTATGCTTTTTTTTCCAATGGTTGTCACTTTTGACGTTTTCAACATTACGTAACACTAACTTATCAAGTTATTTTTGGAATTTATAGTCAACAAACCTCATTTATATGAAATTATACCTAATTTTTGTGTTAGAAAAGCAGAAATTAGGAATTATTTATACTCAAATTAAAGGAATGTATGTTGATGGATAATCACAGACTGGAATATGTCAACTTTTACTCAATACCTTTTTTAAAACCAATCAATCACATTGTGTTGGGTAGTTTAAAAGAACATTGATTTAAGAAAATGGGTCAATTTGACCCGAGGACAACATGTAGGTTAAAAAGACGGAGTAGCTCTCCCTCTCTCTGTCTCTAAAAGCTTCCAACAGCCAGCAGCTCTGACAGGATCAGAGCTTTCAGACCACTTGTTGCTAATAGAGGAATATTTACCCTAACGGGAACAGAGAGAGTGTAACCGCAGGTCACTGCACTCAGCAACAACACTGCAACAAAGACACACAGACAGCCTGCTCTGCTTTTACAGCAGGGACAGACGCATACACTGTAAAAAAAAAAGTGTATATATATTGAGAGAGATATATGTCAGTCTGAAGCAGTCATGTAAGCTCTGCTTGAACATGTTCAGTACGGGTCATGACTGTTTTTTGAAAATGTCAGCAGGGATCAAAGCAACACAATTCAGTTTTCAGCTCATTTTTTAAATGTAACTCCCGCTGCCCCGCAAATTCTCCAGCATTTTACCGAGCATGTTTGCCGAGCAAACATGCTGTTTTTGTGATATGATTTTATGTACTCATCCGCACTCTTTAACCCTCCTGTTGTCGTCGGGGACCCATTTTCAAAAAGTTTCTACACCAAATTTTTTCAAAACATAAAAAATAATGGCAACAATGGTGGGAAAACGCGAGAAAAAAACACAAACGTAAAAAGGTGCTTAAGAAACTAAAAGCTTTGAAAAAGGTGACAAAAGCGTCTGTGGAAAAGTAACAAGTGTTCAAAAAGACGACCACAACGTTGAAAAAAAAGTTTAAACTTAAGCTAAAATGTTGGATAAAGCATCAAAAACAAGGAAAAAAACAAATAAAGCACAAAAAAAAATATACAAAAGCTTCAGAAACGTCTCAAAATCTGACAAAAACATCAGGAAAAGGAACAATTGTGTCAAAAAAGACTGATGTTGAAAAAAAAGTTTTATTTTGAAATTCTGACCCAGAAAAACAAAAAGTTGCATGGACGACGAGAAGACTACGAGAGTTAAACCAGTGGTGAAACTGGTCCATGATCACAGCCCAATGGAGCAGAATCCGACTCATCTGACTAGACTATCTAGAATCTGAGTATGACCACGTCAGGCTAGACTAGAACTGAGTGGGATTTTAATTTGTTACACACACAGAGTCAGAAAAAGAAATACAAATCAGAAAACACAAGACACATTGAAATAAAATTTCCATTGAAAACGTGGTAACTCTGTTGGCTGGGTCAGTTCATGTCCTTTTTTCTTTTCATGGTGGTGCTTTGTTATCTGAAGAGGCTGCTGAATTATGACAGCCAATCATAACAATTTAAAGCCGATGAAAGGAAGCTATTACAACACAACCAGGGCCCGACCGGGCTCCGCTGGACTGAGTTAAGTTCTGGGGGGGAGGGGGAGTGAGGGCCACAGCAACACCTCATGAACAATAAAACGGATAAAAAAAATAAAAAAAAATGGAACACTGATTGAGTTAAACGTCCAGTGTTGTCAGCTAAGCCCCGGCTTTGGGAAAACACCATCAAATTAGCCGGAACAACACTCCGGCCGTGTTTGTTGTCATTCCGGAGCCAGTTATGCCTGCCGCTGCTACGCTGTAACCCCGCCACGGTGACACCTATCTCGGCGTTAAACAAATACACCGAGGTCCTGACCCCTCCGTGTTTGGATTCGCAGGCTGGGAGCCCAGACAGCCGCGCAGCACCGCGACGTACGTATCAACACAAACCTCCATACTGGAATGCAGCCGCGGCCCGTTTGACTCGCCCACGGACCCCACCGTGACCCTGTGTGTGTGTGTGTGTGTGTGTGTGTGTGTGTGTGTGTGTGTGTGTTGTTGATTGCCATTTACCCTTGTGTTGTCTTTCCGGCTCAAAAAAATTAACACTGTTTCTGAGACTTTTGTCACTTACTGCCGTGTTTATGTCTCTTCATTGTTAGTTTTTGTAGATTTTTTGACACTTTTACCACTAGTTTTACACTAATTTTGGGGGGGATTTTAACCCTTGTGTTGTCTTCCAGTCAACCATGAAAAAAAAAACGTTTTGGTCACTCTTTTTCAACATTATCGCTTTTTACGAAATTGTTGTCACTTTTTCAATGTTGTGGGTGCTTTTTTATGTTTTTGCCAAAGTTAATTGATATTTTTAATGTTAACATGTTACCGCTTATTTCAACGGCCCATTTTTTGTGCCAAAAATATTAAAAAACAAAAAAAACTTTTGAATAAAAAAGCAGAAAGTAGGAATAATTCTAACTAATATTTAAGATCAAAGGAAGGCAGGACTAGGTGGAGGGATTATATCTCCAACCTGGCCTGGGAACGCCTCGGGATCCCCCAGTCGGAGCTGGTTGATGTGGCTCGGGAAAGGGAAGTTTGGGGTCCCCTGCTGGAGCTGCTGCCCCCGAGACCCGATACCGGATAAGCGGATGAAGATGGATGGATGATTGTTTTTTTTTAAGTCAAAAAAGTGACAAAAAAGTTAATGAAATTGACTAAACTGTTGAGAAAAGTGTAGAAAAAGAACAACAAAATGTTGAAATTTCCACCCAGAACCCATTGTGCCAGAAAAATAAAAAAAACAAAAATAACTTTTAAGGTAAAAAAGCAGAAAGTAGGAATAATTCTAACTTATAATTTAAGATCAAAGGAACATATGTTGATGGATAATCACAGACTGTCAAAGTGAAGTCTGAATAATAACAATTCAATAAAACACCCAAAATTCAATCAAATTTGGTTGAAAGAAACCCAAATGTTCTGATATAGAAACTTTGACCCGAGGACAACAGAAGGGTTAAACTAGGGTGACCAGATTTCACCGAACTTAAACCGGGACACTTTGCGCGTGACCGTAGTACTCGTGCACGCACACGCTTTTTAACGTGAACATGTGCCAGCCAACGTCAGGCATAGACACGGACAGACACACTCAGTTAATATTCGGGGATTTTATTGGTACGTAGCCTACAAGGAACAATATTTAAAAACACTGAGTGAGTTTCGTGTGGGACATACTTTATAGCTTACTGTTTAACCCTCCTGCTGTCCTCAGGTCAAATTTGACCCGTTTACAAAAACTTTCTATATCAGAACTATGACAAAAGAACGTTGAAAAAAGTGACAAATGTAAAAAAAAAAAAAAAAAAAAAAATCAACAAAAACATTTTGTTTTAAATGCTGAAAAAGTGAGAAAAAAAACATCGGAAAAAGTGACAATTTTTTTTTATTTAAAACATATTGAACAACTGACTAATGCACATAATTTTAAAAAAAGTAAAAAAATTACAAAAAAAATGAATACAATCGCAAAAATGTTAAAATTACAACCCAGGAAAACAAAGTTGCAGGTCGACGGGAAGACGACACAAGGGTTTATCAACACTATATAGAGAATAGTAAGTGAATTAAATGAGGGAAAGCTTTCGGACACAGATCCAGATTGTCCACGCCCACATGGAGGTCCAATCAGCCAGAATAAGTGAAAACACCTGTGTGGGTGGACCATGTTAGTGTAGGAGCAGTAACGCACATTCATGTACAGACAAACTTAAACACTTCCACACATACTGTGGAATCACTAATGCATGAGGACACAACAGCACAAACACACACACACACACACACACACACACCCCTCACTCATGCGCAAGCTTTCATGTGCCGCTGGCTGGGTGTGGAGCCCGACCGAGTTCATGAATTAACTGAACTCTTGAACTGTACTCTGGTATGTGGCAGACAGTCGTTCAGACAACAGTCAGTCCAACTGCACAGGAATAATCTCTGTCTTAACAAGCCTGCTACCGAGTCCTGAAATCTTCTTTTAACAGGATAAAAATAATAATTTCAGGAAAAGTCAGCTAGAGAACAACATGAAAGAGTTTTTGGGATTTTTTAAAATCTTTTTTGTTTTTTTGTCTTTGACATCTGTCCGTTAGTCAGTTGTTCAATATGTTTTAAAATCTAATCGCTAAAGTGGTTTTCTCATATTTACGCCAGACAATCAGGTCAGGAATGACACATGAGAACGTTCAAAAGTTGTTTTAGACTCAGATTGGACAGATCGATGCTGGGAGCGCCCGCCTCCGTCACACAAATATCTGTTGTATACGTTTATCTGTGTTTTAAGCTCCCAACGTCTCCTCACAGGTACTAGGATTCGGCATTAGTTAGGGTTAGGGTTAGGGTTAGGTGCCTTGAAGTCAACGGTCACAGAGTTGCCTTGACGTTGATTAGGCCATGGTTAAAGATATAGGAAAATGGGTCAGTTTGACCAGAGGACAACATGAGGGTTAAGAGGATGTAACACAAGCTGTCTGCTGCCCTTGGAAGTCATATTTGATGGGGGGGGTTCCTAAACCCTACCGTCCCGTTCTTCTTTTCCTAAACTCAACCCGTCCGCTGTACACGGCCGTCTTGTTCTTCTTTTCCTAGACACAACCAATTGTTGTCCTGCACACTAGGGAGAAAATCAAATAGTACAATATTTTATGATAATAATCACCTGCTGCTGAACGTAGGTAAGACCAGAGAGATGGTGATCAACTTCAGAAGGAAGGGAACGGCTCCGCAGCCCCTTTGCATCCTGGGAGGTGATGTGGACATGGTGGAGGATTACAGATACGTGGGTGTCAACATCGACAACAGGCTGAACTGGAGGGTCAATAGCACTGCTGTTTACAAGAAGGGGATGAGCAGACTCTATTTCCTGAGGAAGCTGAGATCCTTCAATGTGTGCAGCAGAATGTTGGAGATCTTCTACCAGTCTGCTGTGGCCAGCGCTCTGTTCTCCTGCTGGGGCAGAAGCATCGGAGCCAGCGATACAAACAGACTGAACAAACTGATCAGGAAGGCTGGCTCCGTGATCGGCTGCAAACAGGACACGTTTGAAGCTGTGGTGGAGAAGAGGTCTCTGAACTGTTATCTATCATGGATAACCCCCACCACCCTCTCCACCCCACATTGGTCCAACAGAGGAGCAGCTCCACCCTCTCCACCCCACACTGGTCCAACAGAGGAGTTCCTTCTCAAAGAGACTCCGACAGCTTCGATGCCGCACGGTCCGCTACAGGAAATCATTCCTACCACAGGCAATAAAACTCTTTAACATGTCATCACTGGGGGCTAGATGAGACTTTTGGACACCACACTACTGCACTAATGCAACCTGCACAATTTGTTTATTTACATGTACATTTAGCATACATTTTAGAATATTATTTAAGCAGTTGCACATTTCTGTTTACCCATACTGTGCATATTCAAATATGTTTTTCTTTTCTTTTCTTTTATTCATATTATTATTTCATGTATATTGTATGTATGTATGTATATTCTGTGCTTGTGACTGTGTTTGCTGCTGTAACACTGGAATTTCCCATTTTTCTTGGGATCAATAAACATCTATCTATCTATCTATCTATCTATCTATCTATCTATCTATCTATCTATCTATCTATCTATTTTTGACTAAGTACCTTGATATTGATACCGCAACAATATTGTAGTGTTATAAAAAAAAATTACTATTTGGTCCATTATGTGCTGTAGAAAATGCTACATTGTTTATGGAAAATCAATAAAAATTTACACAATGAGATTTTTGATAAATGATCATCAGTAATGTGGATATAATGACTAAGTGGGTAAAGGACAATAATAGAACAGCTAAAACAGTCTGGTAAGTTCAAAAAATGGCATTACTTTACTGTAATGCAGCCTTTAAAACCAGGTAAAGACTACACTCATGTCATATTACGATATCTAAAATCAAAGACAATATCTAGTCTCATATCACGATATTGATATAATAGCAATAAATTGCCCAGCACTACTGCACACCCACAGCTTTTTCCTTAACTTTAGGGGCTGTGTTCATTTTACGGACTTCTTCCATAGACCTATCAAGGAGTTTTTGGCGATTCTGTAGACCGCCACAGGAATTCTGTAAGATCAGGTTGGTATGTTTACGTGCACACCAATATTCTACAATTATTCCAAAAATGAGAATATTCCAAATTCAATACAGGTCATATAAACAGCATATTCCCTTTTGATATTCTGAATAATGCCTTTTTCCGAATGTAGCATTTTCCAATTCAGACGTGTGATATGCCGGTATTATTTAGTTGTTTTTTTTTGGGACATTCAGAATCTGAGTCTTAATCAGGGTTTTTGCTGCAGTTTGCAACGGTTTATGGGCACTTTACAGCTTACGGTCAGCTCTGTGCGTTGCTATGGTTTTTGAACACAAACCAACACACCGACAGTTTGCAGGGCCAAAAAAAAGGAACATGGCTACTTTTACACATTATCAAAGACTTGGATATCAAAAGGGTTTTTGAATCTAAATATTGTAACGCTGACCTTTTTAACCCTCATGTTGTCCTCGAGTCAAATTGACCCGTTTTCCTACTGTATAACAACTTATTATTGATAAATTAACTACCCAATTGTAATTATCCAAAATTACATGATTGATTTAACGCTCTTTGGCAAATACAAATCTCTACTTACATTAATTTTGGGGCGTCTTATTCAATTATTTAGCATTTGAAAAAAAATTGAAGTGTTTTTGAAATATTATTGAGTAAAAGTTGACATATTCCAGTCTGTGATTACCCATCAACATCCATTCCTTTAATTCTAAATAATTTCTAATTTCTGTTTTTCTAACTCAAACATTAGGTATAATTTCCTATAAATGAGGTCTATTGACCATAAATTCCAAAAATAATTGTAAAACTAAAGTTAATAAGTTAGTGTGAAGTAGTGTTGAAAACATCAAAAAAGTGACAAGTGTTGAAAAAAGGGACAAAAACATAAAAAGTGTTGATTTTCAATTTCGACGGGAAGACAACACAAGGGTTGAGGAGCTGGTTGAAAGAATCAAAGAGGGACAACAAGTCTGCCGCCGCTGGAAAACTTTGAAGACATCTTAAGCTGAAGACAGCTTAGTCGGAATATTGTGTTTTTCAAAATAAAGGAAACCCCGGAATATTATATGCATCTAAACGCAGTCAGTGTATAATCTGTCGGGACACTCCAGTAGTCAGTCTTGGTCAAGGACACTGCAGCAGGCCAGACGGGGCTTTGAACTTGCGACCCTCCAGCTGAAGGTTCAGACTCTCTGCTCACATAAACATGAAGGTGAACTCCAAAGTGTCCAAAGCGAAACGCAGGCCTTTGCCTTCCTATGTCTGGCCTTGTTTCTATCTGTCTCTGCGTCTCTCTGAACTCTGCAGGCGTATATATATTTTTCTTTTCTTTTCTTTTTTTTTTGCTTGTCCTCCTTGAGGCTGACGGCTGGAATGCTAACATAACAGATGTTGTCTGACAAAGCCAATAATTATCTGCTGTTTGGCTATATGTCCATACCCACTCTTCTTCCTCCACCCCCTCCTCCGTCTCCACATCCTTCTCCAACTGCTTCACCGTCTCGGTTTCCTCCAGCTGGTCTGCAACTCCACAAATGTTTACCCCTGCATGTGAAAATGACATTTAGATTTTTTCTTAACATCCAAACTAAAACTTAACTTAAAAAAATTGAAAAAATGATTTCACCTGAAAATGCACTCACTGTGTTGAGTTGTGCAGGTCGCTGCACTGCACCGTGGGCCCGAGCCAGTTAGTTAATTTTTCTCTAAGGGCGCTCTTTTACCTCATTATAGTAATGAAGTGGTCTCCCAATGACCTGAAACAGCCATTTAGAGAAGTCGTCATTATTAATGAGTATCTTTTGTTTTCAACCAGAACACAAGAGACATGAGTCTGTCAGGCTACAGCCGATGTGTGAGAGGAGTTTTATGGCAAAGAAAATGCTGCCGAGTGATTTTCTTTCAGTTGTTTGTTAGATTTAAAACAAGTGCAGTCTGAGCAGGGCTATTTCATGTTTTATGCAAAGTAAATGACATATGGAGATATCCAAGAAGGCGGGCTGGCTCTGTTGACTGGACACACTGGACAAACTGCTGGACAATATTGACAATTTCTTAATCAATAATCTACTCACAAACCTTGTCAATCTTACTGCTCTTAACTGCTAATTTATGCGAAACGTCTTCTAATAGCTAAAAGTGTATTGTTATTCTTACTCTGTATTTTCCTATACTGTATTTTTTATACCTCTATAATCTATAAGTGTGTTGGAAGCTGCTAAAATCTGCTGCTGGAAATTCAATTTCCTTCCGGGAGTTATCCCAAAAGGATCAAATAAGGGAGTGTAAGTCTACTATTTTGGTTTGAATCTCTTCATTTATTTTAGTTGCTTTACATTTAGACTGACCTCTTTTATCCAAATAGCAAAACAATGAAACACACAGGTGATACTGTTCTGCACTAAAGATTGCAGCTGTGGTTGAGTTGGCCGTCAGTGCAGCTCCACAGATAACAAAAGTATCTGAATTGGTGTTGTCTGACCCCCGCATAAGATAAGATTAGATTAGATTCAACTTTATTGTCATTACACAGGTACAGGTACAAGGCAACAATAAAACATTGTCGTTAACTGAAATAAAAATAAAAATGAGGCATTAGAGAAAATGGATAACTAACTAAAACCTATTGTCTGTTTGCAAAACGAACTGAAAGAAAATAATTTTTTTTAGTAAATGTCCTTAGTTTATGTCTTTGTCAATGTCTTTCAAGGGGCAAATAACGTTATATCTTCCAGAGTTGACATTTCCGACCATAGACCTGTGTTATACAGCCTATGCCGTTGATGTTTATTGTTTCTGACTGGGAACCATGCCAAATTGAACACAACACAGTCCGTGCCCCTCGCCTGGCATCATGGTCAGTAGTGACGTAGTGTTACGTATTGTCAAAACATTGAAAAGAGGGACAAAAAACGTAAGAAAAAGTTAAAAACATTAATTAAAAAGCATCAACAAAAGTGTTGATTTTTAATTTTGTCTCAAGGGTTAAAAAATATGTGGACTCACACACACCGGCTGGCTGAGGAGCTTTTATCCAAAGCACCATCTGACCCCATTTTCCCCTCATTTAGCAAATTGTGTCCCTTATCGTGCCCAAGAACTGCTTTTGAACCAGAAAACACACAAATGAGAGGAGGAGAAGGGTGAGGAGGCAGGGAACCTGAACTTTTAGCGTCCCTGCTGAGATTTTTATAGCTCCGAGAGAAAGAAAAAATAGATTTAATGGGACGGATAAAGAGATGGAGCAGAAACACATCAGGAATCACAGTCGGTTGCTAAATGTTTTCTTTCTTCTTGTGTCCATCACTCCTATAAAAGCCTTAACACCGGGAAATGCAACGTGAGGAACACATTCACATTCAGAGAAGACTGCTTTGAATGTTTTTATCTTTGCTTAACCCTTGTGTTGTCTTCCCGTCGACCGTGCAACTTTTTGTCTTTTCTGGGTCAGAATTTTAAAATAAAATTTCTTTTCCAACATGTTGCTTGTCTTTTTTGACACTTTTGTACCTTTTCCTGATGTTTTTGTCAGATTTTGCAACATTTCTCTTCATATAGACCTTAGTGGTCCCCTAATACTGTATCTGAAGTCCCTTTAATATAGACCTTAGTGGTCCCTTAATACTGTATCTGAAGTCCCTTTAATATAGACCTTAGTGGTCCCCTAATACTGTATCTAAAGTCTCTTTATATAGACCTTAGTGGTCCCTAATACTGTATCTGAAGTCTCTTTTATATAGACCTTAGTGGTCCCTAATACTGTATCTGAAGTCTCTTTTATATAGACCTTAGTGGTCCCCTAATACTGTATCTGAAGTCCCTTTTATATAGACCTTAGTGGTCCCCTAATACTGTATCTGAAGTCTCTTTTATATAACCTTAGTGGTCCCCTAATACTGTATCTGAAGTCTCTTTTATATAGACCTTAGTGGTCCCCTAATACTGTATCTGAAGTCCCTTTTATATAGACCTTAGTGGTCCCCTAATACTGTATCTAAAGTCTCTTTATATAGACCTTAGTGGTCCCTAATACTGTATCTGAAGTCTCTTTTATATAGACCTTAGTGGTTCCTAATACTGTATCTGAAGTCTCTTTTATATAGACCTTAGTGGTCCCCTAATACTGTATCTGAAGTCTCTTTTATATAGACCTTAGTGGTCCCCTAATACTGTATCTGAAGTCTCTTTTATATAGACCTTAGTGGTCCCCTAATACTGTATCTGAAGTCTCTTTTATATAGACCTTAGTGGTCCCCTAATACTGTATCTGAAGTCCCTTTTATATAGACCTTAGTGGTCCCCTAATACTGTATCTGAAGTCTCTTTTATATAGACCTTAGTGGTCCCTAATACTGGATCTGAAGTTTCTTTTATATAGACCTTAGTGGTCCCTAATACTGTATCTGAAGTCTCTTTTATATAGACCTTAGTGGTCCCCTAATACTGTATCTGAAGTCTCTTTTATATAGACCTTAGTGGTCCCCTAATACTGTATCTGAAGTCTCTTTTATATAGACCTTAGTGGTCCCTAATACTGGATCTGAAGTTTCTTTTATATAGACCTTAGTGGTCCCCTAATACTGTATCTGAAGTCTCTTTTATATAGACCTTAGTGGTCCCTAATACTGTATCTGAAGTCTCTTTTATATAGACCTTAGTGGTCCCCTAATACTGTATCTGAAGTCCCTTTTATATAGACCTTAATGGTCCCCTAATACTGTATCTGAAGTCTCTTTTATATAGACCTTAGTGGTCCCTAATACTGGATCTGAAGTTTCTTTTATATAGACCTTAGTGGTCCCCTAATACTGTATCTGAAGTCTCTTTTATATAGACCTTAGTGGTCCCTAATACTGTATCTGAAGTCTCTTTTATATAGACCTTAGTGGTCCCTAATACTGTATCTGAAGTCTCTTTTATATAGACCTTAGTGGTCCCCTAATACTGTATCTGAAGTCTCTTTTATATAGACCTTAGTGGTCCCTAATACTGTATCTGAAGTCTCTTTTATATAGACCTTAGTGGTCCCCTAATACTGTATCTGAAGTCTCTTTTATATAGACCTTAGTGGCCCCTAATACTGTATCTGAAGTCTCTTTTATATAGACCTTAGTGGCCCTTAATACCATATGTGTTAAGTAAATTAGTCTCTTTTCCACAATTCAGCCTTGGTGCAGAATTCCAGCCACTAGAGCCAGTCCCACAATGAGCTTTCCTTAGTATGTGCCATTTCTGAGTCTGTAGCCTTTGAGGGGGGGGGCAAGGTGGAAGCTGGGGGTGTGGCCTTGACCTGCGCCACTGCTCGTTTGAAAGCCATGAAGTCTCTCTTATGGGTGGGCCAAATTCTCTAGGTGGGCAAAGCAGAGAAAGGGGAGGTACCATTGCCCCTTATGACCTCATAAGGAGCACGATTCCAGATCGGCCCATTTGAGCTTTCATTTTCTCAAAGGCAGAGCAGGATACCAAGGGCTCGGTTTACACCTATCACCATTTTTAGCCATTGCTAATTGTTAAAAAACCTCAAAATGACATTTTCATGCCATGGGACCTTTAAGTAAATGCAGCAATGCTGTGTCGACACAGAATGGTGTTGTTTTCCGCCAGTGTGGTCTATATCTGTCACGCAAATCTATTTGCTCGTTTCAGGTAACCTCCCTACGGTACTGTCTGTTTGCTGGATGGTTTCAAGCTAACAGTCAGTAGCTAACATTAGCAGATAAGCCCGTTGACAGCCATGTTAGTTATTGTTCATATTTTGGCAAAATGTTTCTGACCGTAGTGGTTGTCATAGTGACTGAAAGTGTGATGTGAGATGCTATAAAGAAAAACTACACGGTGTTTTCAGGTAACGTTCATTTTTGACGTTCAACAACCACCACCCCCCTCGCCCCTCCGTCGCCGCAGCTGATAGAAATTCTAGAGGAAACACTGTACAGTATTCATTCTTTGCACTCTTTTGTATAGTATAAGTTTATTTGTCTTAATTTATTTAAATTTAGTTACCATGTATAATCTTTTTTCTATTTTAGTCAGTGTGCTTTTCTTTGGCCTTCCCCCTCTTGTTACTCTTTTTACTCTTTACTTGAGTCAAAGAGCCTGCACAAGAATTCCTATGTGCCTGGACTGTTGTTGTATGTACAAATGGCAAATACAAATCTTCAATCTTTAAGTAACACTTACAAGAAATTGGCTTTTGGATTTGTTTGTTGGTGCATACATGAACATATAAAGCATTAATATGAACTAATCAATAAAAACAGGGACATATGCAAACCCGTCTAATTTGTCTGTTCTTTTCGGTCCTTGATCCACTCAAGTAGAATCACCAGCCCATAGTGGGAGCTAGCGAGTCCGTTGATGAGACTTTGTTTCATAGTTGCGTCAGTGTTAATTGTAGAGTTTTGAGTTGCGTCCCCTCTCTGGTTCCCATGCACCCCCATCAGCTGACCGGTCACTGACCTGCAGCCGGTGGCACCGGAGTGAACTCTGGTGCAAAACGTCGCCGAGTTCCCAGTGACTGAGCGTCCATCAGATAAAGACCCTGGCAGAGCCGCGGCGCCCTGCAGCGGACATAATTAGGCCGGGCTGTTTGTGTCCCATTAATTTTCTGCCACATAGCTTCGCCCTATTCTCTGCCTGTCAATAAAGGCGGTCAGGTGGAGGCTGGAAATGCCTGGTGACCTCAGCAGTGGCCTCAGTGTTGACCACACTGTCAGTTTTGTCTGTAATGAGGTCAAGCTATGAAGGGCTCCTGTTTTAGCAAAATTGTTCTACTGTTTATAGGACTTCCTTTAGGGTTGGGCATTATGAAGGTAAATATGGTACAAAAGGTGAGAACTTGCAAAACAAAAATCGTAAAAAAAAAAATCTGAACTGGTAAATTGAAATTTTCAATCGTATAAAATGTTCACACACCTGTATTCTGAATGTGAAGTCACAGAAAAAGATTTGCATGAACACAATGACAGCTGAAAGCGTGTAGTGCAACATTCACTTTTTCTACTCGGGTCCATTTTCCATCACAACCACAACTCAGTGATTACAACCTCTCGAAACTGTCGCTAAAACTTCACACGTTAAAAACACACACGCTAAAACGTGCTCTGGTGGTTTATTGGCATTTCCTTTAAACCAATCACAATCGTCTCGGCCGGGGCTAAGCACTGGAGAAATATGCTTGGAAGGAACTTGTTTTGGTGGAACGATAAGTTACATTCACTTGTCTACTTTTTCTGGGTTTTTTATTTTAAATATATATCGGCCGACATATCGGAATATTGGATATTTAAATAACCAAATATTTGCATCAGTATCAGCCTTAAAAATCCTTTATCGTTGGGCTCTAATTTTCTTTTTTTAAGAAGAAGTCAAAGGGGACAGAGGGGGGAATGCCATGCAGCAAAGCGCTGCAAGTCGAACCAGGGCACGCTGCGTTGAGGAGTAAACCTTTATATACGGGTGCCCGCTCTACCAACTGGGTTATCAGGGCGCCCCAGACTCCAGTTTTCACTCTGTTGTTAGAATACACATAGTCTTGCTTTGCCAGACTTTGCTCCAAAACGTGCTGGAGGAGAGTCTTGCTGCTACTTTCTGGCATGGAAGGAAAACGTGCTCTGATTTATTGGCATTTCCTTTAAACCAATCACAATCGTCTCGGGCGGGGCTAAGCACTGGAGAAATATGCTTGGAAGGAACTTGTTTTCCATCCATCCATCCATCTTCATCCGCTTATCCGGTATCGGGTTGCGGGGGCAGCAGCTCCAGTGGGGGACCCCAAACTTCCCTTTCCCGAGCCACATCAACCAGCTCCGACTGGGGGATCCCGAGGCGTTCCCAGACCAGGTTGGAGATATAATCTCTCCACCTAGTCCTGGGTCTTCCCCGAGGCCTCCTCCCAGCTGGACGTGCCTGGAACACCTCCCTAGGGAGGCGCCCAGGAGGCATCCTTACCAGATGCCCGAACCACCTCAACTGGCTCCTTTCGACGCGAAGGAGCAGCGGCTCTACTCCGAGCTCCTCTCGGATGACTGAGCTTCTCACCCTATCTCTAAGGGAGACGCCCCCCCGCCCCTCCTCCTGAGGAAACCCATTTCGGCCGCTTGTACCCTTGATCTCATTCTTTCGGTCATGACCCTTGTTTTGGTGGAACGATAAAATAAGTTATTGACCCTATGTTTCTGAAAAGATTCAACTTCATGGTGTTATACATGTAGGCGTAGGGGAGGGGCATGATTAACTGCATCATCGATAGCTGTGCTGGTTCTGTGTGTGAACTGCTCAGGGTCCATTTGGGGTGTAGAACGTGTATTCAAGAATACAAGGATGATACGCTCAAATGACTTGTTTGGTGCAATAGATCTAAAGTGAGGAGATCTGAAAAGCCATCGTTGAAAGCTCATTGTCTAAAGTGAAATACTGGAGGTTTGGGATGTGGGAAGGGCTCTGGACCCGTCCAAAAATGAGTTATTAGTGGAAAGGTGATGTTTGTGTTTGACTTCTAAATCAAGCCACTCATTAATCAACAACTTGTTTTTGTTTTTCATCTTTTAATTTACTCTTTCCATACAACTGTACAGCAGCTACATCTGATACACTCAATGAATGCGTAAACAGGACAAATATATACAGACTCCTTAAAGCGGAGAAAGTGCTATCTCCTTCCACGAATCCACCCATACGTACGATTTCACAGCGCGTCTATTAGGCTTCAAAACCAAGACAGAAACAGTCCTAAAATTAGACCAATAATAACAACAATAATAATAATAATAATAACGTTACTCTCTATATATGCTAATCTAAACAATGGAAGATCTCTATGTTCTAGCTGTGAAACAGAATCGACAGTCCTTTACATTACAGGTTAGTGTCTATCTATTCTTAATTACAGCAAATATTGTTACAGATGGAGTAAAAGTACAACAAAAAGTATACATCTGCAGTTTAAATACAGCTTATTCATAATGCTACTTCATTTGATACACACATAATAGCACTGTTATACTGGATATATTTATCATTCCTGTTCAAAAAATAGAACAGTTTGAATGTATTTTGACCTTTTTGTGATGTTTTAGTGGTGAAGATCATTGCTAAGCCATCTGGATGAGTCCAGTCTCTCCTGTCTCCAACGTGGGTCTGGAACGTTTTCCCACTGCAGATCACTGCAAATCTGACTGTAATCTGGTTCTAATGAGAGTTGTCACATTATGATTCAACATATTATTATGATTTCCACAGAGCTGGCAGGCTTGCTCACAGGCAGTTTAGAAAGGCAAAACCAGGTGATGAGTAGGGTTGGGTATCGTCTGGGTTTTATCCAAAACTGGTGCAAAAACGGTACTTTAAAAAAGGAAGTACATAAAACAACAATCGGCGACATTGAAGATGCCATACAATTCAATTTTATAGCATTTGAAGAAAAATTTGAAGTGGTTTTGAAATAGTATTGAGTAAAAGTTGACATATTCCAGGCTGTGATTATCCATCAGCATACTTTACTTTAATTTTAGTCTAAATAATTCCTAATTTCTGCTTTTCTAACTCAAACATTATGTATAATTTCCTATAAGTAAGTGTTACGTAGTGTTGAAAACGTCAAAAAAGTGACAAATTGAAAAAAAGCGTCAAAAGTGTTGAAAAATGGGACAAAATTATAAGAAAAAGTTTAAAACATTGATAAAAAGCGTCAACAAAAGTGTTGATTTTTAATTTTGACACCCAACCCTAGTAATAAGATGTAAATAGAAAAAAACTTGAACTTCTAAACAAGAAAAGAACAAAACGCAGTCATTGAAGGTGATTTCCCCACTTCTGTCGCTAGACTGGAAGAATTTTTTTTGTGAAAAATCTTACCATGAATCTTAAAGGTTTTGTAAATTTAGAAGTAGATTTAAATACTCATGACTCATGTCAGCATGCATAGCCCTTGGATATGTACTTACTAATACACATTGATGTAAAAGCTACTAAGATGTACAAAATATAAAAGTGGATTTAAAATGCTGCATCTTTGTCCCTGGGCTTCATCAGACTTGGAGCAAAGAAAGTCTTTCTATTCTGTCATACAGTGGATGTGTTGTACGTCTACAGGTAAGAAAAATGTGCCTGAAGTCTGTTCATGAGGCACTTACATGTTTGTTTTTTAGCTCCCAATAGAAACGTTTGCTGTTGTAACTTATGCATGCAGTCCATTCAGCAGGGCGAACCCTGACCTTCTGTAAAATAAAGAATATATATAGAAGAATTAAAGAAGAATAATGCTGCTTTTTGCACCGCAACTCTTTTAAGAGTTATTCATGTACAAGAATAACTTAAAGAAAATGCATTTAAATAATTGCTGGGAAACGATACGCTGCAGAACAGAACCCCTTATCCATGTCCATGGAAAAGATAAGGGCGCCTAAACTGTGCCCTCAGGCCCTGTATGTTGCTTGTGCCTCCTCTTGGGCTTGGAGTTTTTTCCAGAAGCACGTTGAAAGTTAAATTACTTACGCAAGTTAACGAAATGCACGTGCAGCCCGTTTACCGGGTGCACTATCGGCACTGTCTGCATCTTGGGGAAGTTCTCCGTGGCCAGAGTCCATTTGCAAGTCCCGATCAGCTCCACAGCCAGAGTCTTTAGGATGATCTGTGCCAGTTCTTTCCCTACGCAGCTCCGCACGCCGCCGCCGAACGGCACGTAGCTGAACCGAGCCGACCGACTCTCCTCCCGGTCTGGGCCGAACCGGTCTGGATCAAACAGCTCTGGGCTCTGGAAGACCGCTGCGGTCTCATGGGTGTCCCGGATACTGTACATTACACTCCAGCCTTTGGGGATCTGGTAGCCCTGAGAAATGAAGACAGAAATCAATAAATATAAATAAGGACAAGAAAGCTTTTAGCGTTTTTAACAACAAGTTGTTTGGGGCATTTTTATGTATTCAAACCTGCACTCTTTAGAAACTCTTCAGGTTTCTTAAAGTCTTTCTGACCCTCAAGATACATGTAAATGGCAGGACTGTTCTATGAAATAATGAAATTACATTAATGTGTGCACGTTTGTTTACAGTCAAGGTTCACTGGAAAATAAGCTTACTTTATGAGTCAAAAGTTAAACTTTTATTTTTGACAGAAGTTAAAAAGCTTGTGTTGTATTACTTGAAAACAGAGTTAAGGGTTAAGACTGTACAATGAACACTGTTGACTCTGTGCAATATATCCCATGTGCCATTATTACATCTGTGCATAATTTTCATTTGTGCAACTTTCATAGTGTAATTTTACTAATTCATGTGCAATTATTGTATAATACAGTATGCTATATCTGACTTATGTGCATTGCCCTTTTACAATACTTTTAAACTACCAGTATTTATTTATGCCGCAGGAGACTGTATAAGGCATAGTCGATTTTTGTCTTATTTAATGTACAGTAAATTTGTTTTTATTTTACTGTAAGAACGGTACTTCTTTGTTTGACACTTGTTTATACTACTTGTACACTTATCTATTTCTGCTCTCTACCTTGCTGTTGCAAACCGCAATTTCCCCACTGTGGGACAAATAAAGGTTTTCTTATCTTATCTTAAGGGCTTTTTCTTGGGTGGTTTTCAACTTCATATATCCATACCTCCATCCATTGATCCAGGCCTCTTTAGAATTTATAATCCCAATTATTTAGGAAGATGCACTTGAATGAACAGGCATAATGACATTTTCTGCAATTACTTCTCAGCTGTAGGGGCTTAAACCCTGCAAAGAAGGTGCATAAAAGGTGGCATGTGCACTACAATTGTACCCTATTTTGAGAATTTCTTTTAAACTTCAATTGTCCTTATTTAAATTAACGCAGCAAATTGGGGGCAGTAAGGGCAGGGAAGGGGCAAGTAAAGACCAGGGATGAGGCCATGATAGGGCAGCAAAGGCCACGCAACTCTGTATGTGAATATTTTTGGTTGTTAAAGCGCAGTCAGGCATGCAGCACGACAAATGGAACTAAACAGAATTCAGTTGACGCAAGATATTGTTTTATTTCTCCTGCATGAAGAGTTAATTAACAATCTCACCAATCTGTGAAGTTGACTCATTTTTTGTTGGGAATAAACCAGCTTTTTACTCACTCACAAACTCATTTATGATTATTAAGCTGCTGATTGTGCATAAGGAAGAGCTGGTCAGGTGGACCTAAAGGACGCCAAGCCTCTACGGATGCATCTGGATTGTGAAGCGATGTTGCACAGTGCCTACTAGCCCAAAAAAGCAGTTGTCGAATGGTAATTTTTTTTATCCATTTGGTCTAATAACATTTGAAAAGTATAGAAGAGCCACCTAACAAAGAACTCTAGTCTGCATGCTGTACGGCTCAAAAAACAGACTTGAGGAAGCCTGTCGGGCGTTTTTCAGCTTATGTGCCCAGTGAGCAACTTTCATAGGAATGAATGTGTTGCAAACTCTGAGAGATCCAGTTCTCCTTCATACATCCTCCAGCTTTACCAGTTTAGACTTGCAGTTGTGAACATGAAGAAGTCGCCCCCCTGCGGGCCAAAACTTACCACAGTATAAACGGTACAGGAAATGTTGGTTGGCTAAAGGTCAGGATGTTCTCATAAAGCGACCAAACGTAATGCACACAAACAGCAACCCACATTGACTGATTGAATATTCGCGTGAGTAGGAGGTCGAGCTGGCTCCTAAAACACATTTCAAGCAGGGAAGCGGATTTCTTGTCCCGGAAGAAGGTAACAGGGAAAAACACAAGTGTTCGTGTGTGGTGGGTACTACTTAACCCTCATGTTGTCCTGGGGTCAAATTGACCCGTTTTCCTATATCAATGTTCTTTTTAATTAGCCAAAATAACATGAGTGATTCCACACAACGCTCTTTGGCAAGTACACATCTCTACTTTCATTCATTTGGGGTGTCTCATACAATTTCATATTATTTGAAAAAATGTGGTTTTGAAATAGTATTGAAGTTGATATATTCCAGTTTGTGATTATCCATCAACATCCATTCCTTTAATATTTAATATTTATTACAGTGTAATGTTATATTCCCATCAGAGACTTGAACTTACGTCTAATTCAAATGTCTGCAGGGCTGTCCGGTAACCACCCGAGACTGGCGGCAGGAAGCGGAGAACCTCTTTGACAACACAGTCGACGTAGCGGAGCTGACTCAGCTTGTCCAGGCTCAGATACGGCACGTGAGACTGGGAATGTGGGAAACCATCGCTGTGATTTTGACAGCCGCCGTTCAGCAGGCAGGTTGTCTCTGTGTCCTCCTCTTTTTCCACGGCGACAGCCGGCAGCGGGCTGGGACTGCTGGGGGATTCGCAGCCCAGGCCCTCGGCCTCCAGCTCGACCCTGGCCCTCTCCACCACCTCTGGATGGCGAAGAAGCTGAAGAATTAGCGATGTGGAGGCGCTGGCTGTGGTGGAGTGAGCAGCGAAGATCAACTCTACCGCCGTTTCCTGCCAGGAAGGAGGTGGATAGATGGAATTAGAGCTGGGTTAACCCTGATGTTGTCCTCAAGTCAAATTGACCCATTTTACTATATCAATGTTCCTTTTAATTAGCCAAAATAACATGATAGATTCCACAGAACGCTCTTTGACAAGTACAAATCTCTACTTACATTAATTTTGGGGTGTTTTATTCATTTGAAAAACAAATTAAAGTATTTTTGAAATAGTATTGAGTAAAAGTTGACATATTCCAGTCTGATTATCCATTAACATCCATTCCTTTAATTTTAGTCTAAATAATTCCTAATTTCTGCTTTTCTAACTGAAACATTAGGTATAATTTCCTATAAATGAGCTTTATTGAATATAAATTCCAAACTGTAAAACTTGTTAAAAAAAGTTAATAAGTTAGTGTTACGTAGTGTAGGGACAAAAACATAAGAAAAAGTTAAAAACGTTGATAAAAAGCGTTGATTTTCAATTTGGACGGGAAGACAACCCAAGGGATAAGATAATGGATGCTCCAAGAATCGATCTTTGAGTGATCTGATATTGATTTAAAACATACACCATGGATGTAAAAGAAAAACATACTTTATACAGACTTTTTTGTGGTTTCCATTCTTAATGTAAACCTTAACCTGGTGCATTATAAGACATATTTGAGGGTTGCTTCTTGCTCGTACAATTATCCCGTTTTAAAATTTCCCAATTGTGATTTTGATTCATGTGTGTGATAACAAATAAACATGTAGTTGAGATATATTGAGTCTGAGTCATATTGTGGGCTTCTCTCTGGTACCTTGAGCTCCTGGATGCTGAGCTGATGGCCATGCTCTTTGGAGCTCAACAATATGTAGTCGAAGGCGTCGTGGTATTCCTCCTCTGCGTGCTGCCGCGACATCTTTTCCTCGATGATTTTCTCCATGTTGGCGTGCAAGATTTCCCTGGCTCTTATCCCCTGGACAGAGAAAAACACTAAAATGTCATTACCGAGTATTTAGTTATCTCGTATTTGCCCAGATAACAGAGTTGCAGGCTGTGTTTTAGCTTACAAAAAAGTCCATAAAGACACTAAAAGATTTCTTCGGCTTAAGACATTTTCACTTAATACAGCTAGCATTTCTGTAAAACTCACATATGAAATCAAGTTACTCGCGAGTTTAGCTTCTGCCGTATATTTTGCTCAGCTGACGGAAATGATAGGAGTACTGTACTGTTACCCCTGTACTGTAAGCCCTGTACTGTAACCCTTGTACTGTAAGCCCTGTACTGTAACCCTTGTACTGTAAGCCCTGTACTGTAACCCTTGTAGTAACCCCTGTACTGTAACCCTTGTACTGTAAGCCCTGTACTGTAACCCTTGTAGTAACCCCTGTACTGTAACCCTTGTACTGTAAGCCCTGTACTGTAACCCCTGTTGTAACCCCTGTACTGTAACCCCTGATTTCCACCGACTGCGGATCGGCTCCGTGCTTCGTCGTCCGTCAACACCCACCAGATCTGAATTTGTTGCGGAACGGCTGCGGCCACGACTGATAGCTGAAGTCACGAGGACCCAAATACACGTATGATCGCGCAATATAACAGGATGTAGTTTCTATAAACAGAACTACAAAACCTCTGACCTGTTGACTTCAAGCCTGCCTCCGCCCATTATGACATTTTCAAGGTGTATTGCAGGGAGATATGAGCCGCTGTGAGCATGGTTTATTTTATCTCAAATTAAACACGTGTTTTATTGTGTTTCTGTGCTCGACTTCCTGTCCCGCACTATCTGCCGTGTGCTGAATTGCTGCGGGAGCTCTCCACATCCAGCAAAAACAGAAGCTCCGGAGCTGGGACGGAGTCGGGACGCAGCCAAACTCCAATTGGACAGATAATCTAGCTAGCTGTCTGGATTTACCCTGCAGAGACCTGAGGAGCAGGTGACCATAGTCCTCAGAAATCAGTCGCAGGTTAGAGCAACGACACAGAGACAGAAGACGGAAAAAGACATCAGTGAAAATACATACACCTGGCTGAATTTCCTGGATAAGTCAGGATATATGTAGACTAGAGGATGGATACCCGACCCGAGCCCGACGGGACCCGACGGTACCCGACGGGTCGGGCCGGGTTCGGACAGATTTTTAGAAAGGATGCTCGGGTTCGGGTCGGGCTCGGTCACATCAGCGCGATAAGGCATTGAACATTTTGAATTTAAAACAGCTTAAAATAAATGTCAAATATTACCCTAACATCCGTCTTCCTGTGTGCTGTGACAACGAAAGACGTGCGTATTAAGCTCCATGTGGCAGCGCAACGATGGAAGATGTTAAAAAGAAGTTGGCCGCAGGAGATTTTAAAACTATTGAAAACGAAGGAAAGTCAGCTGTGCATTGATGCGCTCATCTGTTGACATTTCCCAATGCCTTCCTACAATTGCTTAATAAAAGCGGCTTTCCACACAAACAAACGTAGGCTACATGTGTCATTAGTATGAGAAACAAATGCGATTTTAACTGTGTCGGGCTCGGGTCGGGCTCGGACAGAAATATCTTAATGACTGTCGGGCTCGGGTCGGGTTCGGTTACTGCTCTGTCGGACGCGGGCCGGGCTCGGACAGAAAAATCCGGCCCGATCCGCACTCTAATGTAGACTACATTTTAGATAACAACTCAGTGATGAAAACGAAATTCTTTATTGGAAAAAAGACGAATACATTTTCCAGATTTCACTTTTACTATTCAAAGATCCACCAATTATGTGTTTAATGCAGTTTGTGGGTTAGCAGGATATCTCAAAAACTAGTTTTAAGTGACAGATGATTGGTTGCTTTGATTGTTTGGGGCAAATTCAGGATTTTTTTTTGAAGACTCAGATTTCCATGTCTCCTGTTTGAATTGTAAAGCAGTCTTTAAGTGTTTTAAAAAGCGCTACATAGATCAAATATAAAAGTAAAGTGAAATGCGTGTTAAAATAGTGTCTAAAGATGAATAAACTGAAGTTTCAGTAGGGTTGCACTGGTTTCTTCTCGCTCTCTCACCTTGCGTAGCCCACTGAGCGGAGCGTCCATGGGGAGCGAGAAGAGGTTGTTCATCAGCTGCTCGAAGATCTGGGCCAGGTAGACGGTGCGCTCCTCCTCCATCTGCAGACCCAGCAGGACTCTGACGGCGATGCGAAACGTCAGGGCCTTGGCGGCGCCGTAAACGTCGATGGCGCCAGGCTCCGAGCACCACTTGCCGATTTCAGACTTGACGACGTCCTGCAGCCGGGGCAGGTAGGACTCCAGAGCCCCCCGGCTAAACACTTTAGCCAGGATCTTGAAAGGGTTACGGAAACAAAAGGGAGAGGCGTCATAAAAAGTTATAACCGTGTACACGACAGTCAACACCTTTCAGCAAGGGGGAGGACAGGGTGGGGTTAGGGTTAGGACTGGATAAAGGGAAGAGGAAAGATGTAGAAGATATAGGACAGAAGACAGGACAAGGCCATTCAGATAAGATGGGGGGAATGCAAAGCTGAGAAAGAAATTCTCAGTCGACTAACACTCTTGTAACTTACACTGTTGTAGTTTCTGTTCCTGTTTTTCATTTACTCCACACTCTCTGTATATCTCTATTATCTGTATTTATATTTTTCATTACAAGTACTTTCTTTTTCAATATCATTTGTCACAGTTCAATTTCATGTATATTACGGTTATTTACTTTTGCTATATTATTTAATTACATATTCAATTTCATTTTAACGTCACTTACTTACTTACACTGCAATATTGTTTTTTCTGTACTATGGCAACCGCACTTTACAATACCTTTTATTTAATGCCACATTCATGCAATACCTTTTGCTCATTGTCTGTTGTTTGTGTGTTTACTTGTTTGTTTTCTTGTTTTTTACTGTAGGAAACTGCTGCTGCTGTAATAAGGGAATTTCCCCACTGTGGGATGAATAAAGTATTATCTAATCTAATCTAATTTAGGGTTAGGGTTAGGGTTGAACTGAGTTCAAATGCACCATTTCAAATCTTGTGGGCTCATAAGTTTCTTTGGAAATAGGTCATTGATCATGAATAAGCATGAGAAAATTACTAATAGACTAACAGATTTCTCCGCTGACTAACACTCACACATGGTTTAGTCGACTAATGGATTAGTTAATTTAATCGACAGAACTGTAAAACTCAGTTTTTCCACAAAAAAATCATGCAAAAGCAGCACTTTTAATCTTGTGGTTGCCAGAGATGTGCTCAGAGGTTTCCTGGAAACTTCATTCCCCAAGAAAGTAAACTGAATGAAAGAGAAAAAAAGTCATTCATTCATTCATTCAGAAAAATGTTCAAACGGGAAAAGTATGAAGGGAATTTTCCCACTTCAAAGTCAGTTTACTGTTGATTTGTTTTGTTTTTTCAGTTCAATAAATGCAACATCTTTTAAAAAGTCAATGAGAAATCATGTTAAATAATCTTGATTTCAATATTGACCAAACTAATCATGATTCTTTTCCAGAATCAAGTCACCCTATTCTTTGACTAAAGAGATGTGAATCGACTAATAGACTCAGAAGGGGCAGCCCGGAAGACATGATACTGAATAGGAGATTGGATTGGATATGTTGTATTTCAGCATTTCCAAGATTTATTTTAACCCTCATGTTGTCCTCGGGTCAAATTGATGAAGGTTTTGAAATAGTATTGAGTAAAAGTTGACATATTCCAGTAGGTGATTATCCATCAACATCCATTCCTTTAATTTAAGTCTGAATAATTCCTAATTTCTACTTTTCTAGAAGTTCTCAAACATTAGGTATAATTTCCTATAAATGAGATTGATTGACCATGAATTCCAAAAATAACTGTAAAACTAATAAGTTAGTGTTTTTAAGTTTTTTAAAACTTAAGAAAAAGTCAAAAACATTGATAAAAAAGCGTCAACAAATTTGTTGATTTTCAATTTTGACAGAAAGACAACACGAGTTAATGATTACCTCAATTTTCTTTAACATTCTCACGATCATTTAACCATACTTTAGTTCCATATAGGTTAAAGTAGGGCAATATTATTAATATCAATATTATATTATATTGATATATGATGTAGATATAGTCTCCAATCTTCCAGGGTAGGAACGAAAACTGACCAGTAGATCGAGAGCTTGGACTTGTCTTAAATCTTGGATATTGTAAAAGTTATTATCATAAATATGAATTATAAATGGTCTCTTCCTGATTTTACAGACAGCATTACAGCAAAGTGATCTCATTATCTGAATTTACCAGACTGACCCAGCTGTTTCATTATTTGCCTTTACCCACTTAGTCATTGTATTCACATTATTGATGATTATTCATCACAACTCTTATTGTGTTAATGTTTTGTGAAAGCAGCAATAGTCAACGCCGCAATATCTTCATGGATGTATTTAGTCAAATACGTTGTGATTTTCTCCATATGGCCCAGCCCTAGGTTAAAGGATTCCAGCTTTCTTACTTTTCTCTTCCTCTTGTGCAGGTCTCCGATGGAATTGACCAGGGTGTTGGGTCCTAGGATGATGCGGGTGCTCTGGGGCCACTGGGTGCACACCAGGGTGTGCTCGCCCAGCAGGATCTTGCGGATGTTTTCTGCACCCGTCACCCGGATGACAGGTTTCCCAAGGAGATGGGTCTTAAACACGTTGCCGTGACGCTCTCTGCGCGAGATGTGGAAGTTGGAACCCTGTAAGAAGAAGTTTAGATTACAAGTTTGTCACATTTTAGATAGTCTCGCTTTGCCAGACCATCCACACCATGCTGGAGCGGATGAGGGTCTGGCTAGTCCACACAGTATTCTGGGATGGGATAAAAGCGTGCTCTGGTTAATTAGCATTTCTTTAATCCAATCACAATCGTCTTGGGCAACGCTAAACTCTGAGATGCTATAACACAGTTGTGCAACAGAAACTCCCATTGGACAGATAGTCTAGCTAGCTGTCTGGATTTACCCTGCAGAGATCTGAGGACCAGGTAACCATAGTCCTCAGATTGGACAGATAGTCTAGCTAGCTGTCTGGATTTAACCTGCAGAGATCTGAGGACCAGGTAACCGTAGTCCTCTGTCCATAGTCCTATGTCTGCAATCACCAGGACGACAGGTGAATAAAAGGCGACAAAAAAGGTGACGAAAAGGGACTAAAATGCGACGAATGAATGATGAAAAGGTGACAAAGGGTCAACAAAAAGGCAACTAAAAGGAGATGTAAATGTGACTAAAAGGAGACGTAAAAGTGACTAAGAGGCTAGGAAAGGCAGTACAAATGTGTTAAAAAGGCGGTAAACAGGCTACAACGTTTCTACCATTCTCTGTTCCTTTTTGTTTTTTTGCTACCTGCACTACCTACTTTACTACTTACTAACTTACTTAAATGACAAAAATAGTATCTCATAATTGTCACGGTTGTATGTTGTTGGGATGTTAGGATGTCCACGTACTTCTCCGCGTCTACCTATGGTTTGGTGGTGAAAGGTGAGAAATCAGAAACAGGAGGGGGGGGGACACAAGAAACACACAGAACGTGTGCTGTAACGAGGCACTGTGACTGTGGAGCGGAGTGATAGAGAGATGAAGGCATGAGAGAGTGCATTCCTCACTGTAGAAGAGACAGACAGACTAAGAGCGAGAGAGAGAAAGAGGAGGACGAATTGAACAGAAAACGTCTGTTTTTCCTCCGCAAGAAGGAATTATGCACCGAGCATCAAGTCCGCACATGTCGCATTAACAACAGAACTCACTGCACAAGAATCTGCGGAGCTTTCCCAAGCTTCCCGAGCGCTTCCACATACATCATCATTAATCTGATCATTAATACACCCTGCAGCCCCCCAGGCTTTATCTGTACATTTGAAAGAATCATGAGAAAGCCATATATGTGATGAACATGAATAAAGAGCTACACACAAACGCAGACGCGCAGGAGACTTAAACCTATATTTTAGCACGCTTGTAAAAAAATGGAAACTACACACCAGCCCCAGACGTGTCAAATCTCACCTGGAAAAGCCAGTGGAAAGTCTCTCCGACTAGTGGCCAGCCCATGGAGCCCTTCGGCAGCGGCAGACTGCTCTCTTTGTCCCGGGTCAGGCTCCAGCGGAGGCTCCACAGCTGCCGGGTCAGCGCCAGCAGCAAGAGCGCGGATAGGACCGAGGTGAGCGCGGTGGTCAGGGCCGACAGGACCCCGAACTGTGGCAGGGGTAACATCTCCAACGAGAGGGTCCGCTTTCCAGCATCCACCTCTGTCTGTGCGTAAAAGGCGCTTCTGTTCCGTTCAAAACTCGGCCGTGCGTAATTCTTCCCCTCCGTTCAAATTCTTCTACTTTTTTCCTTTTCCTTTTCCCCAGGTAAACTCTGTCCAGATTAAAGAACAAAGGTGTGTTAGTTCAGCCTCAGCTCAACGAGATACAACGCTGAGGGGGGGTATGGGGGAGAAAAACTCATCTCTGGAGACACGCAGCCAATGGCCGAGAGTCGTAATAAGCTGTTATTACAGCCAGTAAGAGGATAATAATAACAGCAATCAGCCTCCTGAATCATTCAGAAATATGCAATGATGAAGCTATGTCGTCCCCTCTGGAATGATTTTGTCATAATCCACCAAATCAGAAGAAGTCTTCATCATTTCAATGAAAAACAAACTCAAAATGTTGTTTCTTTTAGCGCGTAATCATTTCGAAATATAATGAAAACAAGCGGATGCTCACTCATTTCACCATGGGTGATGAATTAAATATATGTAATATATAATATATACTATAATATATAAAGAGTTGTCTTTGACGCGCGTAATCAGACCGAATGGATGCGCGTCCACGGACTCGTACAGCTGAACTCCAAGAGTTAGCATTACAGAGCAAGGTGCATTAAATACACAGGCATTTCATCGCACTTTAATTATTACACAGATTTTTAACATGTATTGCCTGTAGCGGGTCACGTGTGTCCTTCTTTTACGTCCTAAGATGCTTCGTTGAGATTATCATTATTTTTATGGTTTATATTGATTTAATGTTGATTTTAGAATTTATGTTACATGTGTGTGCTGTGAAGCAACAAATTGTAGCACTAGATGCCTAAAACAGATTTCTTTCTATTTTCTTCATATTTGACTCTAGATTAACTGAGAGGAAACTCCCCTCCATTCCGACGCTGCTTCCAAAATGAGGAGTAGCTGTCAACTATTCCAAATAGTTTTACAGGTTTACATGCGCCGGCTTGTCTATTAGGTTATGCGCCTTCATAGGTACAGTTCAGGGGACTTAGCTCCCCCGCCGGGCAGGCCTGAGGTTTATGGAGCAATGGCAATAAATCATGTTTTTTTAAGAAAAAGAAAGAAGAAAAGGGGGATTTGAATACAGTAGGCTGCCATGAAGCGGATTAACAGCTCTGATACAGTTAAGCAGAGGGGAGAAGAGGCGGCTTGGAAACGGAGAGGATGAAGAAAAAGTTCAACAAATGACTCACTTGTGTCCCCAGTAGGATACAAAATATGTGTTTCAGTCTGTAAGGTGCAGGTTTACCTTGAACAGCTCTTTTGTCAGTGGCGAGATAAATCCGTGCGCTTTGAAACAGTTTGTCCTTCTCGCCTTCTCTTCCCAAACCCCGGCGACTGTTCCTCCACAGCGAGCGGGCTGCGGGGGGTTTTATAGAAAAGGCTGCACGGCGTGATCCACCTTCAGCCGATGACGTTGGTCTGAATATGTTAAAGAGGCCCGTTCATTCACCGCGCGCATCGGAGAGAGAGAGAGACATCTAGAAGGAGAGAAAAAAGGGGAAAGTTTGGAGATCAGAGCCGAGACGCAGCGGTGCGCTCTGGGAGAGAGAGAGACAGAGAGACAGACAGACAGACAGAGAGAGAGAAGGAGAGAGAAAGAGAGAGAGTGTGTGTGTGTGTGTGTGTGTGTGTGTGTGTGTGTGTGTGTGTGTGTGTGTGTGTGTGAGCTGTTATTGAGCCTGATAGGTGTTAATAGTAATAGTAATAATAGTTTTATTTTTCAACGACCCAGACGTACAGTAGATGTATTTTACAGTCCCATCATTGTTTACTGACATTTACATTGTCTTTGTTACATTGCCTTTAGATATATGACCAATGTTTATTATTATTATTGTTATTATTATTATTATTATTATTATCATTATTATTGTATAGTATAATTAAATATGACACACATTTGTGACATTTAGGTGACACTTACCTCCTTCAGTTCCTGTTTACTGCTTTAAACAACAATATAACGGCCTACAAGTCCAGCTGAACTAGTGTGTGTGTGTGTGTGTGTGTGTGTGTGTGAGTGTGTGTGTGTGTGTGTGTGAGAGAGAGGGTGGGTGGGGGAGGGGGGGGGGATCAGATGGCAGCGGTTGGAGGAAACTCTCAGGTAGCCAATCAGCTGCAGGTTTGGAGCGCGCGCTCAGGATTTCAAGTCAGATCTCAGCTGCTGCAGTTTCTCCGCACACAGAAAAAAAGAGACAAGCCTCTAGCTCGGAATATGATCTGGAATCTGAACTGATAGACACAGATCTGCTGCAATCATTGTTGTCTAAATTCTAGATACATTTAACCACAGTGTTTTTATGACATCAATCAAGTACGGAATTAAAATAGAAAAGGAAAAGCCAGATGTCAGAAGTTATTTCTCTTTCATTTTCTATCTAATTTTTTTCCCATTGAATCGCAACAAGAAGCTTGTCACGATCCAATGATTCAAATCAGAACAACTGAATGCAGCCGAGAACTAACATGGAAACGGTAGAAATAGACGGTGCGGGTCAAAAGGTAGTTTGGGCTGATTTTATTTTTATATTTATTTTTAATGGGGTGCTTTCAGCGGCACAGTTTTGCTCTCGGCTTCCAGAGAAGAGACCTAATCCAGATGAGATGGATGTTATACACAATGTGTGCAGAGACATGGATTTAAGGTGGATCCACACTGTGCGTAATGTTCTTTTTAACGTTAAAAAAGGCTTTTTTTGTGAAAAGAAAGTGTCCTTGGGTCAGCGACTGTGACTCCAACTTCAATCCCATCATATTTAAACAAATATATCATTTTTCAGGCCTTATATTGTGTAATTTTTTTCATATTTTATTGGCGACAATGCAAGGTAATTTCGCGTAATTTCCTGAATATCTGAACGCAAAAGCCTCAGGTAACATTCTTTGGGTTTGACACTTGAAATGTGTCTGATATGTTTGTCTTATTTTTTTTAGGAGTGTGTGTGTGTGTGTGGGGGGGGGGGGGGGGGATTTGAGCACACTTCCAGCTGTTATCGGTGTGTTCTCCCAGCGAGGAACGCTTGCATGTGTGAGCGGTGTGGATTGGAGAGTGTGTTGGGCCGCGCGGACTGATGGAAGCACGGGGCCACTGTTGGTTCAGACGCCTTTCATTAAAGGCTTTCTGTGTGAATGTAACGGAGGAACACACACCGATCATGGGGGCTCTTAGAAGCTTCTCTGCTCGCTTCTGTCATTCATAAAAATAAAAATAAAAATATACACATGTATATTTCATTGTTTTATTTATATATATATATATATATATTTTTATTATTATATATAATATATATTATATTATTTGTCTCAGTTATTAATGTACGGAAGAGGATTTGAATTTAAAAAAACATTTTTAAAAAATGATACATTTTTTCAGAATGATAAACACTTTTTTCACATATACTATAATAATACTATATGTTCCGTACCAATGCACCTGGAAACACTGCAGCTATGGTGGAGCCATAACTTTAACTTACTGTGTGAATTTAATGCGTAAAATAACTGCCCCCCCCCCCTCCTCCCACCGCTTCTTACCCATTTTAATCATTTAAACGGATTCCTGACACACGCCCGTAAATGACGAGATATATTCTGAGGTGTTTTTTGTTTTTTTAACTTTGTCTTAGTTGTGTGCGCAGGCTTTTGTTTCATTCTTCATGTTTGAACTTGATATTTCCAAAGTTCCACATTATATTCACAGAGCAGTAAATCTGCAGCTGACATCCAATAGCTGTGAGCTCTGTGGGGAATCCCCCCCCCCCCCCCACCGAATAAAAAACACACATCAAAATGAAAACGACGTTTGAAGAAGCAAATTTAATTCCCACAGAAATAAATTTAGAAGGACATTACTTCAAAACAGAGTCTCTCAGAAGATTAATGCAGTTATTATTATTATTATTATTATTATTATTATTATTATTATTATTATTATTATTATTATTATATATTATTATATACATATTATATAATATGTGAGGAGTAGAATTTTCCACACATACCTAATAATATGTTTTTTGCTTGTTTTGGGGTTGTTGTTTTACACCTGACTTCTTGTGTAATGAACTTTTCTCCCAAAATATAATATTTAACATTTAATAATCTGTATTTCAGCTGCATTCAGAAAGGGAAGTGATGTTAATTAAAGATAAGCAAGTTACTGTGAACTCTTTTTACAGTAAAGGTACCATACTTCCATTTACAGTATTTTATGTATTCATTGTGATTTTTTACAGTAATACTCTGACTACTGTGATTTTGACTGTAATACTCAGATTACTGTGATGTTGTCATGGCGACAAGGTTGTAATATAACTTTACAGTATTCTACTGTAAAAATTATATACATACTGGCTCGCGCAAATGTGTCGTCATGGGAGCGCCGTAACGGTTTCTACTCCAGTGTGGTGGTCGTGACACTAGCTGCAGTCTCCTCCTGAACAGAGGGGGCGCTGATGAGGAAAGGCTACTGACTTTGCTATTTCTACAGACTAGAAGAAGAAGAAAAATGTAAATAACATAAGAACTGGCAGCAGCATTGCCGTCAATGCTTTGATTTGATTGGATGAGCTACTTGGTGGGATTGAGCCTTTCATTCACCGTAGAAGAAGTCATCTTAACCCAGTGAGTTTACCAGAGAGACGTGCAGTCCCTCTGAGAGTCCTGGCATCCGGTTACCCAGGAGCCCGTTCAGGCTTCCTGTTTACGCTCTGTCGCGCGCCGCTGAAAAAAATAGGCATCTGGACGCACACTCAAAATCCTGGCGTGCCAGCGAGATTTACATCATTTACGTCGGCTGCGGCGACTGTAAAATGGCCTGTGAAAAGTTAAGAAGTATTACACATTATTCTTATATTTGATTTCCCCAGACGATGGGTTATCATAAAACAAACTAGAAAGTAAATACATTGAGGACAGATTGTCTAACACAGCTATAGTTGCCTAGCTTAGAAATTTAGACGCACCCTAGTGGCAGCAAATGTAATTTGCAGCTAGGGTCAGTCTTGCGAGCTGGAAAAACCAAATTCTGGTCAGGCCAATCACATCGTGTATAGAGTCGGTGGGCGGGCTTAACATAAGGACGGAGCGTTGCAATGGGGCATTTTGACGTCACATTGGCGCACGCTCGGATTCGTCGACTGTAAAACGGCCATTAGGCGGCATCAGTTTGAATCACTTGTTGCTGACGTGACTTTTCCTTTAAAATAAGTCAAGTTAGAAAAGCAAGCTGTTTTTCTTCCACTACTTCGAAATCCCTCCCTCCCTCCCTCCTTCCCTCCCTCCGTCTCCTTCCCTTTGTGATCATATTCAGTTCATACTTGTGTCAGAGCGTTCCTGGCTGTCAGCTCCCATCACCGAGGGTCTGATCATTAATAACAGCAGCGGGGGGGGGGGGGCTTTCAGACAGGAACGTCAGCGTCAGGTCAGGTGGTCCCGGGACCCATGAGAAGAGAGAAGAGAAGCTTCTGCTTTATTACCTACAACTTCTATTTTGACGTGTGTTTTCCTCTGGTGGTTTTCTTTATATCAGAAGTATGGGGTTCTTTTAACAAGAACAGTGACGCATTGTTGGTTGTGTTCCATACAACGTTCTTCGCCTTTAAAATTAATGATTCTTTTCATTGAATTATGGTTATTTTGCACTTTTGTATAAGCCTGGCCTACCAGACTCTGGTCCATTAGCCCGGTCCTACCAGACTCTGGTCCATTAGCCCAGTCCTACCAGACTCTGGTCCATAAGCCTGGTCCTACCAGACTCTGGTCCATTAGCCCGGTCCTACCAGACTCTGGTCCATAAGCCTGGTCCTACCAGACTCTGGTCCATTAGCCCGGTCCTACCAGACTCTGGTCCATAAGCCTGGTCCTACCAGACTCTGGTCCATTAGCCCGGTCCTACCAGACTCTGGTCCATTAGCCCGGTCCTACCAGACTCTGGTCCATTAGCCCGGTCCTACCAGACTCTGGTCCATTAGCCCGGTCCTACCAGACTCTGGTCCATAAGCCTGGTCCTACCAGACTCTGGTCCATTAGCCCGGTCCTACCAGACTCTGGTCCATTAGCCCGGTCCTACCAGACTCTGGTCCATAAGCCCGGTCCTACCAGACTCAAAAACGTTTTCTGTGAGCTGGCGGCTTGACTGTTTTATTTTGTTCTCCTCCGTCGTGTCTCTTTGGGGTTTTTTTGTCTGTTTTTGTGTTAAAAACTTCTCTAGCTTCCTTTTTTAAGAAATCTATTGACATTTTGGATCAGGGCTGTATTGAGTCCTTGTCACTCTGTAAAGCACACGCAGATGGACAGACTTGCTTAGGTGCTTTTCTTGTCCTGTTGTCCCATTGCAGCGGACACTTAAAGGGCCATTCCACTAATCCTAATCCTGAGCTTTTAAAAGCTTCTGTAATGGAGATCTTCTTCCTGCGGCACCTCGGGCCGATTTATTCTCTGGATCACATCTCTGGTTTCAACCTCAGACACTCTGGAGTCCCGAGATACATCAGATCGGATTGATTCGACTTCAGAACAGAAAGGATGAACTCTCATTGAGCAGCATGATTGGAAAGTGGACAGCGTTGACAGGAAAGATGGAGAAGGAATCATGATGCAATAACAGGAAGTGTCATTGAGCTAACGTCAGCAACCAAACTACCATAAATAGCTAATGTTTTTGAAATGACAGCTAAGCTACAAGCTAGTAGTCAAACAACACAAAGGCTGTCAGTTGAATGGCGTTTTGAGCTAACGTTAGAAATCAAACAACCATAGCCTCACATTGGGCAGTGACAGGTCACTTCATGATTTGTTATCAGATTTTATTGCCGTCATGTGATCTTCTTTGTGTTGTGCTCCCTCTACTTTGGGCTAAAGTCTCTGCATGAGACGTGCCATATAAATCCATTTTTTTATAATTATAAAATAACTTGTTAAACAGGACTTACACGGCGCCCTGGTAGCTCTCCTGGTTAAGCGTTTGCCCCACAAACTAAGACTCAGTCCTTACCGCTGTCCCCCCCCCCTTTTGCAAAATCTTAAAAATAACTTCTTCTAACGTCTTAACTTTGGCTTATATGTTCCTGTCGTGTGACCTCTGACCTTTGACCGACCAACTCCTAGGTGTTCATAGGCTGCTATTAGTGACATTTTTTACACCATTGCACTTAAACTCAATAAAAAGTCTTGTCACGTCTCGAAAAATCCACTTTTTTCATTCCCTAGACAAGCTGCACTCTCGTCCCCGCGGGATAATTCAGGTGTGAAGATGTCGGCCATCTTATCAGGCTGCAGATCAGCCGGTGTGTGTATGTGTGTGTGCGTGTGTGTGCATGTGTGTGTGTGTGCAGAGAGTAGAAAGTGCTGTAATGTAAACACTGGATGAACTGTGGCTGCTGTCAGCCCGAGGCAGTGCTGCACTGACAGTCTGAAAGCTTCACTTTGATCTGGATCCTGCTAAATACGAGTGTGTGTGTGTGTGTGTGTGTTTCCGTGTGTGTGTCCGTGTGTGTGTTTAGTGTAGCTACATGCCTCTAAGGGTCAGGAGTGTCTCCTCAGGTTTGATGACGACGGAGACTGACGTGCTAAAAACGGCTTCAGCTTCACCTCCTGGTACCTGACACACACACACACACACACACACACACCACCCTGATTTCTCCCTTGTGATGTTTTGCATTTACATATTCTGTCCTTGTCTTCATCCACGTCTTCATCACCTTTCTTGATTGTTGGTTTTTCTGCACATTTTCGAACTAATTTTCTTTTTAAACTACACAGAGACCATTTAACTCCACTTTCCATGTATTATTACACTTATTATATAAGTACTTAAAATAAAACCATAAAAAACATTAAGCTAATCTAAAAAAAAAAAATATTTAAGGGGAGTTTCAGTTGTGTCCGATCAGATCCGAGTGATTGCACAAGATCTGCTTGTTATCTGTGGCATAGAGACACCGGGCTTCCATAGGCTCTATGGTCCCTCGGTCCAGCAACCTTAAAGGGACTTCTAGGCTACCGTTGTAGCTACCTATTGCTTGTCTCCAGTTGAAACTCATTTTGAAGTTGAAGTTGGAAACAAAATAATGAATTGTAATTAATCGCAGGATATCACAATATGTTTGAAAGCGCAATAATATCGTATTTGTGAATATCTTTATCTTTTTATATCATTTTCATGGTATTCAATGGATTTTTTATTTTATTTTTGACTTTACTCTTTGTATTACATATTTGTGAAAATATGTCATTTGAAGTTAAAAATGAATCAAAATTATCAGAATCTGAATCAGAAAAGGTTTTGTGGCCACAATAAGTAACACTTAGGTGGAATTTGCCTTGTTGAAAGGTGCATACATAAACAAACATATTAAACATCAACATGCAATGAACAATAATACAGAACAAATACATACAAAGAAACAGTTGCATAAGAAAAAGAATTCTGGTGATATTGTATCATAATATCGTATTGCAATATCATATCTTGATATTGCAATACGATATCGTATCATGTTAATATCGTATTGCGATATTGTACCGTGATAATATCGTATTTTAATTATATCGTAGTGCGATATTATATCGTAATATTGTATTGTGATAATATTGTATCATGATGATGTTGTATTGTGATAATGTTGTATGCCGATATTGTATCGTGGCAATGATGTATTTTGGTAATATTGTATCGTGATGATATTGTATCGTGATAATATTGTATTGTAAAAATATTGTATATAATATTGTATCGTGATAATATTGTATCGTGATAAGTTTTGTGATATTGTATTGCGATATTGTACCATGTTAATATTGTATCGTGATAATATTGCATCGTGATAAGTTTTGTGATATTGTATTGCGATATTGTACCATGTTAATATTGTATCGTGATAATATCGCATCGTGATAAGTTTTGTGATATTGTACCATGTTAATATTGTATCGTGATAATATCGCATCGTGATAAGTTTTGTGATATTGTACCATGTTAATATTGTATCGTGATAATATTGCATCGTGACAAGTTTTGTGATATTGTATTGTGATATTGTACCATGTTAATATTGTATCGTGATAATATCGTATCGTGATAATATCGTATCGTGATAATATCGCATCGTGATAAGTTTTGTGATATTGTATTGTGATATTGTACCATGTTAATATTGTATCGTGATAATATTGTATCGTGATAATATCGTATCGGGATAAGTATCGTGATATTGTATTGCGTTATTGTACCATGTTAATATTGTATCGTGATAATATTGTATCGTGATATTGTATTGCGTTATTGTACCATGTTAATATTGTATTGTGATAATATTGTATCGTGATATTGTATTGCGTTATTATACCATGTTAATATTGTATCGTGATAATATCGTATTGTCACACCGATTATAGGGACAGATAAAAGAGTGTTTGTGCTGCAAAAAGGTTTAAAAAATATGTTTTTAATAAACCTTTACAAAAGCACTTAATTCAGAAAATATTAGAATCTTTCAGCCTGTTAGCTCACCTGGTTGAGCATGCGCCCAATGTCGCAGTCCTTACCGCAGCGGCCCGGGTTAGATTCCAACCCAGGGTCCTTTGCTGCATGCCAACTCCCCCTCTCTCTCTCATGTTCCTGTGTTCAGCTGTCCTATCCAATAAACACAAAAAGCCCAAAAAAATCATCTTTAGAAAACAAAAAACTAAATCTTTCAGCATGGATTGAAAGAGCTCCACATTACATGAAGCTTTTTGGCCCGTGACCTGCGCCGGCTGCCTGGTGGACGAAGACTTCCTGTCCTGTTAAGAGAGCTCCCAGTCAGGGGAGCGGTTGTCAGTTTACAACGGAAACGGCGCTCGGATATTTTACACCGTCTTTCCTGGAAACCCAACACTCCAAGGAGAAGCCAAGCAGCGGGAGCGAGGAGAGAGAAAGTTTAGACTCGTTCCCCGGAGACGAGAGAAGATGAATGAGGAAGGGGGGGAGGGCACGACAGGGGTGATAATGAGGTAATCTGGGTCTTCGTATAGAAAGGTAGAAATAGGTTTGATGTTATCCATCTGGCATCACCAGGGCTTTAAATTGACACCCGCCAACCCACCAAATGCCGGTAAAAATGAACTTTGGCGGGTAACATTGTAAATGCAAGAAGAATACAGTAAAAAGAAAGAGAGTATGAAGAGAACAATAATAACAGTAATACTAATAATAATAATAACAATAAAACCTATGGCTATATCGAATCGACCGGCTGCAGAAATGTTGCCAGATACCTGAAAGAATAATTTATGGATACTTTCTCTCTATAGCTGATCATTTTAAACTAAATTGGAAGACATTGAATATTTTTGACTAATCAAATTGACTAATCACATATCTGAAAAAAATTGTCTATATTTCAAAATAAAAGCACACTGTTATCTCGCAAAAACATGATTAATTAGAAGCTGAACCTTAGAGGATGTTATTAGCGATGACGAAAATATGTTTTGCTCATTCTTCAAGAAAAGAAACACACACGCACACACACATACACACACACAAACACACACATCCATTAACCCTCTTGTTGTCTTCCCATCATCCATCATCTTTTGGTGTTTTTTTCTACACTTTTGTTTTTAATTCATAGCCAATTAAACCTTAATAAAATTTTCAGTGCTTTTTGTCTCTTTTTTATCATTTCTTTTGAAGTTTTGGTGACTTTTTTAAAATGCCATAAAATTCAATAAAACAACCAATATTCAGTGAAAGTAATCACTCATTTTACCTGAAGAACATTACATGGCATCCATGTTATTTTTAGGCAATTTAGTTGAAAGAAAGCCAAGTTCTTGATATTAAATTTTTTTTAAACTGGTCAATTTGACCCGAGGACAACATGAGGGTTAAGACACACACAGAGTGGTCCATCCCCCCCGACTCACTTCACCTCCCCTCCTCCACGTCTCTTTGATTCTCTCCTCCTTTCTCCTTGTCCAAGTCGCTACCTGTCATCAGCAGCTCCCTCCGGGGAACGTGTGTGTCTGTGAGTGTGTGTGTGTGTATGTGTGCATGTACTATGTGTACTTATCATCTTTGATGGATGAACTGATACTTTAGTCAAGTTAGAAGAAGTTCTAATACACATTATGTGACAGGGGAAAAAATAAACGTTGTGTCAGAATTCAAATACCTAGGCATCGTAATAGACTCTAAACTGACTTTAAAATCACAGATAAAAAAGTTTCTGCAATCAAGTCAAATTTAATATCGCAAATTTCCATTTCATAAGATCACATTTGTCACTTCAGGGAGCTAAAATGTACATGTACAGTTTGGTTCTGTTTCACATCACTTACTGTCGTACAACCTGGTCACAGGCAAACAAAACAACACTAAAATCTTTAGCATCACTTTACAAACAGACAATCAAGAAAAATACATCAAGATATCACCATTGTGCCATTTTACAAAAGCATAAACTTTTAAGTTGGGAAAATGTTATCAAGTATTCAAACCTCTGTCTGTTATAGAAATCATCCACGGTCTGTCATCTCCTCCACTCACACAGAGAGTAACACGAGGGTCGGCCCGAGGAGACCGGGTTGTTCCTCTGCGGAAAAGTGCATTTAGTCAGAGTTTTTTTGTTAGTCCCAGCAGCACGGGAGTGGAACTCTGTCCCTCTGAACATCAGAGAACTCACCACATACACTCTGTTCAAAAAACATCTAAAACACTGGTTCATAACACATCAGACATGTCAGCATTAATAAGAATATGTATTTTCCCTCAACCCAACGATGCTGACACTTGTGTCTCTTTTTTTTTACCCTAATGTCTGTATTATAGCAAACTTGTACACTGTATTTATCAATGGGATTTGAAGAGAGAGATCTGTTTTATCTGTTTTACTGCTTTTTATATTTGTGTTGTTCACTCTAATCTTCTTATTGTTTTTTAGGGAGACAAATTTAAGATCTGTCCAGGGACAACGGATGAAAAATAACGTTTTGGCTAATTCTGGTGCATTTACAGCAATGTTAATTAATGTACACTGTCCTGTCAAATAAATTAATAAATTAAGTTATTAGTTATTTCACTTAGCTTAACAGCTGGTTTGATTTGCATTGAGAGATGATCTTATGGAAAGTTCCCCATGCCTATCTCTATGTATGGTGCAGGGTATGTGATGATGTAGGGGGGGATGCATAGTATCCTGATCCATGATATAACTGGCCTTTAATAATGAAATTCTGCCTGCCTCTATGGGAATTTAACATAGGGAGGTGTTAACTTATGCCCTCTGTAATTTAAGGAAGAACATTTGTTTATTTACGATACATTATTCATTCACAAAAAAACTGGTGTCTTTAAAGGTTGGATTTTCCTGATGCTTTTTTAACTAAGGCATTAAGATCAATTTCCAAAAGATGATTTTTATTCCTCTTTTTAATCAACTTTAGCCTGGGTGTGTAGACTTTCTGAAGCCACTGTAAATCAAAAACATACTGTTAAACTTGAATGAATAAGTTGAAGAAGTAGGGATTGATCAACATGAACATCACATAAAGAAATGTGGAAACTCAAACTTAAAAACGAAGGAGAAGGTGAGTAAGGTGAGGCGTGCTGGGTTTGACCCCCCCCCCCGGGGCAGCCCCCAGGGTGAGGGGCAATGCCGGGGACTACCGGTGGTCCACTTCCTTATCTTTCAGGCAGAGCGCCCCGTCGAGCTAGCAGCCTGCGTATCAGGTTCGGGCCGGGGCGAGGGGTCGTGACCTCAGCCGGGAACAAGGGCTACTGTTCTGCTCCGCTTGAGCTTTAAGAAGAGACGTCTGTCTTCAGAGAGAGGACCACCGTTTCACCAACGGGGATGCTCAAATCAGAAGGTGAAGACCTGATGTAGAGATTTCAAGATTTTATTGTTTGTTTTAAAGGCCACAGAGGATTTGTGCTCAGTCCGTTGGGAGTTGGGTTGGGAACCAGAGGGTCGCAGGTTCAAGTCCCCATATGGACCAAAGTATGGTGGTGGACTGGTAGCTGGAGAGGTGCCAGTTCACCTCCTGACATCTCTCCATTAGTGCATGTATAGGTACTGAGCATGTGTGTGTAGTTCAGGCCTGTGTGTAAAAACAACAGCGTGAAAATTGTAATTTCCCCTTGTGGGACTAATGAAGGATATATTATTATTATTTTTATAACTTTTCAGGAGCACAACTGGTCGTTGCGTTCCAGGTATAAACAGTGGGGGGGCAGGCTTGCAGTTACTGCCCCAAGACTCTGGAACAAGTTACCCCCCCCCTCCTGGTATCTCCCTGTTACAGATGTTGCTCTTTTTAGGTCCAAACTCAAAGCGTATCTGTTAGTCTTGCTTTTAATACGTAGCAGTGGTGTGACAACTTCATTCTCCTGTTTCTTTGTAACCTTTTCAGATTTTTTTTCTATGTTCACTTTTTTTGACGTTTAACACTACGTAACACTAACTTATTAACTTTAGTTTTCAGTTATTTTTGAAATGTATGGTCAATAAACCTCCTTTATAGGAAATTATACCTAATGTTTGAATTAGAAAAGCAGAAATTAGGAATTATTTAGACTAAAATTAAAGGAATGGATGTTGATGGATAATCACAGACTGGAATATGTCAACGTTTACTCAATACTATTTCAAAAACACTTCAATTTTTTTCTCCAAATGCTTTAAAATTGAATAACACGCCCAAAATCAATGAAAGTAGAGATTTGTACTTGCCAAAGAGCGTTGTGTGGAATCAATCATGTTATTTTGGGTAGTTAAAAAGAACATTGATGTAGGAAAACGAGTCAGTTTGACCCGAGGACAACATGAGGGTTATATTCCAAAGTGTGACAGGTATGTTTGCCTGACCTGAGACTGGCCCTGTCTCTCACCTGGCTTCATACAGCGATCCCTACATCCCTTGCTTTCTTTCCTCTTTTTAGTTGGGTCTCAGTAGCTGCTTATATTTTGGATCCAAGTTGGCAAAATACCAAAAGTTATTAAGCTTAGAGGCAATCAAATCGTTTCTCCGTCTTTGTTTTTTTTGTATTTATTATTATTTTCCTATACAGACACATGTGTTGTCTCTCCTCTCTGTCCTGAGCTGATGATGGGACTTAGTGTCACTGGACCTCTGCTGAGGCCTCGGGGCTGACATACCTGACCGAGGGAAATGACCACTTCACTTCCTACCTGTGTGTGTGTGTGTGTGTGTGTGTGTGTGTGTAGGATGTTGCATCCTTTGTTTACTCTGATGAGGGAGTAAACAAAGGAGGGAGGAAGTGTCCTTTATGTGAGGGAAGAGGGCCACAAGATCACCTGTTACACAAGCCCACACACACACACGCACACGGCTTTGGTTGCAAAGAGTGTCCTCAGGCATAACACACTCTCTCACACACACACACACACACACACACACTGTGGTTGTTGCAATGACTAATCAGCACTGAGGTAAACCAGCTAAGGTGTGTATGCGTAAAGTTTTACGAGCTGAGATGACGTTCATAGTGAACCACAAGTAAGTATTTTCCCCTGCGGTGTGTGTGTGTGTGTGTGTGTGTGTGTGTGTGTGTGTGTGTGGGAGAGAGAGAGAGAGAGAGAGAGAAAGAGAGAGAAGCACAGTTGTGTTATCAGTGACATGTCTTTTTCTATTTCTATTTATTTTTATTTGATTTGATTTATTCAGTTACAATGACCGAAACAATCCTTTCTGCAGAAATCTTTGCAAGAGTCCAGTGTTGTCCATGATTATAAATTATAAATATTATATACTTTATATTATAAAGTATACATTGCTATTATAAAATATGAATGGTTTGGAGGTTAAATGACTCCATCAAGTTCCTGTCTGTATTCATTTCACACATTAACTATGTCTCAGAGGGACAGTCTGTCTGCTCCTGGGTTTCTCTCCACATGTCCTCCATGTGTGGGTGTCCTCAGGGTGCTCTGGGTGTCCTGGCATGTACACTGGACACTGTAAATTGTCTGTGAGATATGAATCGTTGTCTGTGGCAGCGTGGGGACATTTCTTCATCAGTCTTATTGGTAGAAAAGATTTGCGACCCTAAGAAATTGCCATCTAAGCTCTGAGCCACTTTTTAACCTGAGCAGAGTCTAGCAGAGATCTCACCCTCTCTCTCTCGCTTTTTTGTTCAGTGTCTCTGTCTCTCTCTCTTTTGCTCCATCTTTCTCCGTCTCTCTCTGTCTCTCTCTGTCTCTCTCTCTCTCAGCAGTGTGTCCTCCTCCCTCTCCTCCCTAATCCATTTATCATTACAGTAGGAAGCAACCTGCCAGCGGTGAGTTATCTGTGTTCAACCCCCAACCAGCGCACACACACACACACACACACACACACACACACATACACACACACACAGTTCCTCCATCCTGACCCAAACTGACAGTGGTGGAAAGTAACTAAATACAGTTACTCAAGTAAACTGTACTTAAGTATGTATGCGCGATTCAGAGGATATTTACAGAGAACTCCTTGCAAACACAAAATGATTTTAAATGTTAATCAGATATCACGAAAAGATTTTAAAAGATTTTTCCGTGGGGTTATTTAGGGACCAAATAGTTTAATCTTGTCTCGTCTTAGTCGTTATGACTCCTCTCTCTCTCTCTCTCTCTCTCTCGCTCTCTCTCTCTCTTTGTGTGTGGAATGTGTATGTCATAGCAGGAAATTGTGAATGACCACCTGAACTTAGCCCACACACACACACACACACACACACACACACACACACACACACACACACGTTAATTCCTGGCTGCTCTCCAATTCCTGCCCCAGTGACCTATGACTTCTATCCATCAACTGAGGTGCTATCTGCCCTCCGGCTTTGTGTGTGTGTGAGTGTGTGTGTGTGTGTGTGTGAGTGTGTGTGTGTGTGTGTGTGTGAGAAGAGTGAGAGAAACATATTTTCGTCATTGCTAATAAAATCCTCTAAGGTTCAGCTTCTAATTATTCATGGTTTTGCCTGATAACAGTGTGCTTTTATTTTGAAATAAAGACAAATTTGTCAGATATGTGATTAGTCAATATGACAGAGAAACTACATGGTGCCTTCAGGTACACTGGCCAATGATGGGGGGATTTCTGCTCATTCACAGTGAGTGTGATGAAGATGGTTTAAATTTTTCCATAATGAGGCTGATTTGTCAAGCATTTGGAGAAAAACATTGAAGTGGTTTTAAAATAGTATTGAGTAAAAGTTGACATAATCCAGTCTGTAATTATCCATCAACATCCATTCCTTTAATTTTAGTCTAAATAATTCCTAATTTCTGCTTTTCTAACTCAAACATTAGGTACAATTTCCTATAAATGAGATTTATTGACCATAAAGTCCCAAAATAACTAAAGTTAATACGTTAGTTTTACGTAGTGTTAACGTCTAAAAAAGTGACAAACATTTTAAAAAAGTGTTGAAAAAAGGGACAAAAATGTAACAAAAAGTTAAAAACATTGATTAAAAAAATGTCAAATGAACTGTTGACTTTCAATTTTGACGAGAAGACAACACAAGGGTTAATAACCTCTACATGTCTGTCTTTTTTATTATTTTTACTTGTATTATAATGTATTTTTGTATTTTTCTGTACAGCACTTTGGTTGTTTTTAAAGAGCTTAATAAATGAAGTGCCCGAATAATAATCTTAAAAAGAAAAGCATTTTAACCCTAATGTTGTCTTCGGGTCAAATTTGAACTTTTTTCTAAGTTGTCGAAATAAAGGAAGTCGAAATACAGGGGATAAATGTTGGAAAAGCGTCAAAATCGATGATGAAAAAAATATCAAAAATACAAAAAAATACTAAAACTTCATAAAAGAACTTTGTAAAAAGCAACAAAAACAATGAGATAAGGAGGAAAACAGGGAACACATTACTTAGTTTGATGCCTACGGACTGTGAAGGAGGGAAAATGTACTGTGGCTTTATCTTCTATTAAAAGTTGCAAAATGAAGAGTGAAGTGTTTGTGGCGGTACATTCTGAGACTAACAGTCGCTCCGTTCACTTTGATGACGTGAGAATAGAAAGATAAGAACGGGGCTCCAAAGGAAAACAGGATCGGTCCAAGGTTGGTTCACACAGATACGTCTGCAGATGGGAAACATTTGACAATTCATGATACAAAGTTAGGACGCCATTCGAGACAGATGAGACAAACTTGGTTTAGCGTTTTCACAGGATTGAATGTAACAGATGTAACGCCCTGGGAATACTAGTCCCGTGTGAACAGGGCTACGCGGAGAAGAGAAAAGGACAAAATCATCAACATGTTACCAGTGTCTTCAAGTGTATCCAAACCTGTCTGTCTGTCTTTCTGTCTAACCCTTGTACTGTCCTCAGGTCAAATTTTTGACCCATTTTTAAAACAAATTCTTTATCAAAGAAGTTTTCTTTCAAACAAATGTTGACGCTGATTGTTCCACACAACACTCTTCACCACTACTTTCTTCACATTTGGATGTTTTATTGAATTTTGAATTTTATAGCAAAAAAGGACATGAACACCTGTTTCCTGGGTGGAAGTCTTGTGTTTTCTCCTTAACTTCTCCAGGACATGAACACCTGTTTCCTGGTGAAAGTCTTGTGTTTTCTCCTTAACTTCTGTAGTACATGAACACCTGTTTACTGGTGAAAGTCTTGTTTTTTCTCATTAACTTCTCCAGGACATGAACACCTGTTTACATGGTGGAAGTCTTGTGTTTTCTCCTTAACTTCTCCAGGACATGAACACCTGTTTCCTGGGTGGAAGTCTTGTGTTTTCTCCTTAACTTCTCCAGGACATGAACACCTGTTTCCTGGTGAAAGTCTTGTTTTTCTCCTTAACTTCTCCAGGATATGAACACCTGTTTCCTGGGTGGAAGTCTTGTGTTTTCTCCTTAACTTCTCCAAGACATGAACACCTGTTTCCTGGTGAAAGTCTTGTGTTTTCTCAACTTCTTGACATGAACTCCGGTCCCCGGCCTGAAAGCCCTGTGGTTTAGAAGCCAGATAGTGTGTGTGCGTGTGTGTGTGTGTGTGTGTGTTCAGACAACCACTCCATCCCTTTGCTTTGGAAGTTTGAACTGAGAGTTGTAATTACACTGTCTGGCCCAGAACCACCTGTCGTGTGTGTGTGTGTGTGTGTGTGTGTGTGTGTGTGTGTGTGACAGTACACGGCTGCATAGCAACACAGAGCTCCAACTTATCTGCTGCCTCTGAAATGTGCCTGACTTCTGGTTAACCTGCGGCGCTCTGAGTGTCAGAGATCACACTCTGGGTGGATCCCAAGTCTCTTATGTCATATCTCCTCGCCCCCGCATGAACTGGAAGTTGTTCAGGTCCTCCTTCTTTAAGGCCGTCTCAAAGCTCGTTTTCCTGCCCCGAGCACAGGTGATTCCAGTGTGGTGGTAATCAGTCAGGGGGTGCCCTGGGATGCATCAGAATCATTGAACATCTGCTTAGAAATCTAGGAAATATGTGCACATAATGTCATTCTCCTAAATAAAACATCACATCCATCATTAATTTCACCAGTTGTTATTTTCAACAAATTGTATATCCAGGGGCCTCGGACTGGGGGGGAAAGGGGACTGAGTACCCAGGGCCCTATTTTGAGGAGGGGCCCAAAAGATGCTAGAATGAATAACTGTGGATGTGTGGAGTGACTGTTGTGGGTAATAATATTAATATAATATAGATAGATAGATAGATAGATAGATAGATAGATAGATAGATAGATAGATAGATAGATAGATATTTATTGATTCCAAAAAAATGGGAATTTATGGTGTTACAGGAGGAGGAGGATAATAATAATAGGAATAAAATACAGTACATATACTAGATGGAACTTGACCCACTAGCAAAATCATCTGTTCATGTTCATGTTCCTTCCAAGTGTAAATTCACTGAAACAGTAAAAAGAAAAAGTATAAAAAGTATAACATTCAAGATAATAATTTGCTCGTTTGGGACAGCCTCCTCGTGGCTGGCTGCCTCAAACGTCTGCGTGTCCGGCCAACAGCCTCCATCAGGAGCAGACTGATGTCTTATCAATACATTAATTGGATAGTTGGATTAACTGTATGAGCTGGTGTCAGGTAGGACGGAGCACCGGCTCGGCTCAGACTGACACAAACAGATGAGACAAGCTGCAGGGGAACGGCCGCAACAATGAAGACACAGGGAGCTGCCCCGCCTAATGCCCTCCATGGTAATTGTATTGGCTTTGTGTGTGTGTGTGTGTGTGTGTGTGTGTGTGTGTGTGTGTGTGCGCTCTCCCCTGCTAGGTGAGGGAGGGTCAGAATCACTATGAAAAGAGAGAAGGAAGGAAGTTTGGCCAGCAGAATAAAGGCTGATTTAATGAGAAAGTAAAAACCCTCAGAGACTCTTAATTTACTGGAACACTTGTCCTGAGTGATGGATGGCAGAGACGTGTGTGTGTCTGTGTGTGTGCGTGTGTTTAGCATTCATGGTATATCTACTCAGATCTGATTTCTAAATGATCTGTCAAAATCCAAATATGTCATTTTGCTCTATTCATTTTTACATCGAGAGTTCCTCCCCTTCCCGTAGACCACCATGGGACTTTATCTCGGAAACAATATGTACGGTAGTGAAGCGCAAGAGGCAATTTTTTTTTTTATTCATTTTTATCCTTTTTTTTATAATTGAGCCTTGAATTACACCCATGATGTTCCGAGCATTTAAAAGATAAATTTGCAACTTAAGAAAGTCTCTCTTTGTTGTAAAACTGTTGAAGCATTCGCTGTATTGACACACGCCATCTTGATTTCCGAACGTGGTAAGACAGTGTTACATGTGTTGGGAACAGAGCTACGCAGGTGATGTAAATCGTGGTAGACGAGAGATGTGGTTTGCTGAGCGATTTCACACAAGTAGAACTACGACAAACTGAGCCGTTGGCTTACAAAATTATCTTTTAAAGTATAAATATCATAGGTGTAATTCATGGCTCAATTCAGACCAGACCAGTTCAATACCTTTCACTCTGACATCTCTCCATTAGTGCATGTATAGGTACTGAGCATGTGTGTGTAGTTCAGGCCTGTGTGTAATGTATGTAATAACAACAGAGTGTAAATTGTAATTTCCCCTTGTGGGACTAATAAAGGATACATTAATCTATACATTAATTAATCTTAATCCTAATCACATCTGATTGAGGTTCAGTGCTTTGCGATATGGTATAGCTGTATCCTGTTGGTCTGGGGATTGAACCGACAACCTCCCGGTCACAAGCTCGAATCTCTAACCTTTGTTTCTAGCCTGTGTGTGTATGTGTATAGTAACATCAGGATTTAGGGTTAAAAGTCCCACTGGGGCCACCGTAGTTCCTCTGTAGGCACTCAGTTAAATCTAATATATGGGAGGAGTCGCTGCCCTGCCTCACCTCTGGCTCCGCTCTGCTGTAACGGGATTAAGAAGCAGGCTGATGAATCATCTGTCAGACAGAGTAAAAAAAGACATTAGGTACAGTGGTAGGACATCACACACACACACACATACACACACACACACACACACACACACACACAGAGGATGTTGTAATGTTCAAATTGATAAAGTGTGGTCGACAGGTTTAACCCTTGTGTTGTCCTTCGTGTCACAGGGACTCGTTTAGTTTATTTAACATGTTTGAGTACAGGATGGGTCTCGGGACCCGGGAGGACGAGGCCACGGTAGCAGAAAAATCCGATTGAATACAGAAGCGTCTCTTGGACCTGAAGGATGAGATGAGGGTAGTGGGAAATGCGTTGGACTGCAGGAAGGGTCTCTGGGAGCCCGAAGGTCAAGGCCCCCGCCAGTTCACATGAAATGGCATCACATAGTACGTGAGGGTCACCGGGGACCCGGAGCTCAACGCCAGGCTGATACAAAAAGTCAAATAAACTGAAGGGGTCCCGGTGACCCGAAGGACAACACAAGGGTTAAACTGTGGTAAAGTAAAAAGAGAGTGAACGTAGGAATTAAAGTGCCCATATTATAAAAAAAAACACTTTTTTCTGGGATCTGGGTTATTTTGTGTCTCTGGTGCTTCCACACACAAGCAAACTTGGAAAAAAAACGATCCATGCTGTTTTGAGTGAGACCGGTTTCTGAATGTCCTCTGTCTTCTGCCGAAGTGCGATGCCTCACTCTGTAGCTGAACAGAGAGCTCAACAAGAGGGTGAAAAGAGGAGCTGCAGCAATGTGTAGTAAAACAAAACTGTTTTTTTAAAATGAAACCATGTAAACCTATTCTGGTTCAACCTCAAAATACAATTATGAACCTGAAAATGAGAAGAATATGGGTGCTTTAAGAGAACAAAGAAAGATCAAATGAGCTGCAAAGATGATTGGATTAGCTGTCAACTATTAAATGACAAAAAACAACTATTTTGATAAGCAATTTATCGGTTTGTCATTTTCAATGAAAAGAGTAAAAAAAATCTCTGATGTCAGCTTGGTAAATGTGAATACATTTTAGTTTCTTCTCTCCTCTGTGACAGTAAACTGAATATCTTTGAGTTGTGGACAAAACAAGACATTTGAGGACGCCGTCTTGGGTTTTGAGGAACACTAGTCTATTTCAACTTTTGGATTGTTCCAGTTACATGGTATTCATTCATTTAACATGCGACATGAGACATACTTGTCTTTAATTTCATAGTTTTAATGAACATGGGAAAACCCTTGATAACCCTGGGGTAATGTTACTGATGATACAGTCAGATTGAATCATGTAAACTAAGGGTCATGTCCATCCCCTTCCAATTGTCTCTGTATTGGCGTTCTAACCTCTGGTGAATTTCTGAGGACTACGGTTACCTGGTCCTCAGATCTCTGCAGGTAAATCCAGACAGCTAGCTAGACTATCTGTCCAATCCGAGTTTTCTGTTTTACAACTTAAACTACTTCTGAACGTACATATGTTCGACCAAAATAACTTCCTTCTTGAGGATATTTAACAGCGGCACCGTGGCTCAGTCCGGCCTAGACGATTGTGATTGGTTTAAAGAAATGCCAATAAACCAGAGCACGTTTTTCTCCCATCCCAGAATACTGTGTGGCCTAGCCAGACCCTCCTCCGCAGTGCTGTGGAGGAAGGTCTGGCAATGCTTGACTAGGGAAACACTGATTGCCATTTTTTGCAATAACAACCAATCGTTTAATCGAGATAAATAATCAGCTGAACTGAAAACTGTAGATTTAATGTGTATCCTCTGTAGCTCTTATAACGGACATTTCTGTTAATCCCAAAAAAAACACGGGAAAACACCTGTAAAACAACATTATAGAGGATTCCTTCATATTACCACAGCATGTTAGTCCAGATTTAGTCAGAAATTTTCAGTGTATACACAGGAAATAAGGTACACACATGTATATACAATTGGCAAATGTGCAACCTACTTAAAAAGTATTTCTGATGATCATCAGGCTCTTTAGTCCTCAGACAAACCACAACAACAGTGCTGATCGGCCATTTTAGTTTGTTGAGAGCGTCGGTGTGGGGTCGGCTGTCTGAGGAGACACAGGTCAAAGGTCTCTGTCCTCCTGAAGAACCTCTGACCCTCTGCTCAATGGATTCCTCTGCTCAGACACAACTTGTGTCTTCCTACTGCCTGATCAGCGTGACCACGAGACCTCCTCCAAGTCGACACGGATACACTCTTCTGTCTGAATGATCCTAAAGCACCCCCCCACCCCCCACTCCCTCAACAAACACGGTCCCCTACACCCAGCAGTGGAAGAAGTATTCTGAGCCTTTATTTGAGTAAAAGTACTATAGTGTGTTCCAAATCGCGCACTTCTGTACTAAATACTAACTTTTTGAGTACATAGTGCGCTCACATTGTCGAAGTGCGGTCAAACGCAGTATACTTAAATACCCGGATGGTGTACTCAAACCCCCCCGAAAGTTGAGTGCGGATCGATGGACACTTTCCACACTCAACGGTCGCCATCTTGGCTACGTAGCGGAAGGGGCGGAGCTAACAACAGTCGAAAAACTTGAATTAATGGCGGCCGTAGACGCGATAGCGAGGACGGCAGAGGAATACAAATGTAAGTTGAACATGAGTCTTTTTGCTGTACTTATAACATTTTATGTACCTGTATTTGTATATTTGGTTAATCTTACAGTTTGTAATGATATTTTTATCGCGAATTATAACGTTTATTGGTACCGTAATTTGACATGCTAGCAAGCTAACCATAGCTAGCTAACAGCGGCACAGTTTAACCATACACGGCTAATAATGTAACGTTACATGTGTTGTAGTACACTGTTGTTTATTGTGTTAAACTATCGGCCCGCTGTAGAAGATGTCAGCGTTAGATGTATGATCTTGTAAATATAGCTACACAAAGCTGCAAGTGTTAGCAGTCATGTTAGTGTTAGCAGTCATGTTAAAGTACGTTAAATATTATTAAGTTAAGTATATTAGCTGTTTCTGCCCTGATCTTATTTATATAATCGTTAGGGACAGACGAGGACACCACGCGGTAGGAGGTCCCCAGCCATGGTCAGACCCCGTGCCGAGGATGGCCATCAGACCGTGGAAGGATCCTCTAGAGAGTCTGAAGTCCACCCTCATGTTGCTTTCCCCGTCAAAATACAGTGCCAGCAATGGAACCGTATTGTTAACCCGGCAGTACTGCCCGGGGTCTGGAGCCTGTAGAATTAACGCAGGACCGGCTTTTAAAATAAAACTGAATGTTTCTGTCTGGGTGCAATTCACAATTTCACAGAAGAAGAAGGAGGAGGAATGAGCTGTTGTGATCGTCATTTCCGGTAAGTACATCAATGAAGTGCGCGATTTGAGACAACACTCTCCCGTCAAATTTTACGCACTATGCAAGTAAGTACGTAGTGTAGAAAGTGCACTTCCGTTAAGTGCACTAACAGAAGTGCGCGATTTGGAACACACTATATGTAACACATTGTAAAAAATATTCTGTTAGAAGTAAAAGTCCTGCAGTGAAACTGTAACTTCTGTAAAAGTCTGTAAGTCTCATCAGGAAAATGTAGTTAAAGTATTAAAATTAAAGAAGAATCTTCCCGTTGTAGAAAGAGTAAAGGATCCAACCAGCTGTTTAATGACATCATCATGTCAGCTGGACCTGGAGCCGTTATATTGTTGCTAGGTTACTTTATAATAAAATAACAGATTTTATAAACTACTGTACATGTGTTTTTGTGCAGAGATCTTAATCTGTAATGTAACTAATGTAACTAGTAACTTTTCAACTTTTCAATTTCCTCGCGGGAGTCATCCCAAAAGGATTAATAAAGAGAAGTCTAAGTCTAACTAGAGCTGTCAGAAGAATGTAGTGGAGTAACTAAAGTAACTAGTAACTTAAGCTGTCAGATGAATGTAGTGGAGTAACTAAAGTAACTAGTAACTAAAGCTGTCAGATGAATGTAGTGGAGTAACTAAAGTAACTAGTAACTTAAGCTGTCAGATGAATGTAGTGGAGTAACTAAAGTAACTAGTAACTTAAGCTGTCAGATGAATGTAGTGGAGTAACTAAAGTAACTAGTAACTTAAGCTGTCAGATGAATGTAGTGGAGTAACTAAAGTAACTAGTAACTTAAGCTGTCAGATGAATGTAGTGGAGTAACTAAAGTAACTAGTAACTTAAGCTGTCAGATGAATGTAGTGGAGTAACTAAAGTAACTAGTAACTAAAGCTGTCAGATGAATGTAGTGGAGTAACTAAAGTAACTAGTAACTTAAGCTGTCAGATGAATGTAGTGGAGTAACTAAAGTAACTAGTAACTTAAGCTGTCAGATGAATGTAGTGGAGTAACTAAAGTAACTAGTAACTTAAGCTGTCAGATGAATGTAGTGGAGTAACTAAAGTAACTAGTAACTTAAGCTGTCAGATTAATGTAGTGGAGTAACTAAAGTAACTAGTAACTTAAGCTGTCAGATTAATGTAGTGGAGTAACTAAAGTAACTAGTAACTTAAGCTGTCAGATGAATGTAGTGGAGTAACTAAAGTAACTAGTAACTTAAGCTGTCAGATGAATGTAGTGGAGTAACTAAAGTAACTAGTAACTTAAGCTGTCAGATGAATGTAGTGGAGTAAAAAGTAGAATATTTCCCTCTGAAATGTAGCGGAGCACTGTTAAATGCTGAAGAGTCTATTTTCCACGCATATTCACTGCTGTGTTTACATCACTCCAAGCGCTAATGTTAGCACACTTAAGTTGAGTTGAATGCCTCACTGTGTGTCAGTGAAGGGTAGGCGTGGTTTGGGAGTGGACTCTGAGCAGTGAGGCAGGTGCATTCTGGGATTTGGTAGCTCTGTGACCGCGGTGTACTCCACATCTTGTCCTGCACGCTGTACCCAGGCACCAAAAAGAGAAACTCTGGACAGTGTCAGGACTTGATGTATTAATACACTGCATTTTACAGTCCAATTACCTTTCACTCTTCTCACAAATCTAACTTGAAATTATAAATTCAGGATTATTGTTTCATATTTATTTAGGGTTCCAGGAAGAAAACATAGTGGATCCTAAAGACCTACAATAAGATAAGATAGGCCCAATCAATAAAAGTGTGAGTGCCACAACTGAAGGTGCAATAGAGATACAAATAAGAGACATTAAATGGCTAAAAACAAGAATAATTTGAGACATTAAAACATTTAGGACGGGAAAAATTCAAGCTTGCTCTTAGGTAGAAGAAAGACAAAAAGATAAAGAATGTCTTTGCAATCTACAATGAAAACCACCAAAGTGCAAACTCAAAAGACAAAAGTCCTCATGGGGGTTTTGAACGGGTCTGACGGGGTCACGAAACTCACTCAACAGGCACACAGCCGGGTCAACTTTCAGTTCAGGTAAGAGAAAGAAAAACAAGCAGAGTTGCAGTTTTTGCAGCTTCTTCAGCGACGGGGCTGACTCGGCTGACACATGCAGCTCCTGAAAGGCAACAGAGATACACGGAAGGGGTCAATCATACACTCACTCAATGCATTCCTTCCGTCCCCCTGAGCTTCTGTCTTTCTTTCATTTCTTTTCTTCGTATGGGAGGCGGAGGCGGGGGTGACGGGGCTGCTGCAGCCTGAGAAAACAAAAAAGTCTGGAAGAAAGGGAGAAAGGAGAAAGAGGAGAGGACAGAAAGAAAGAGAGGAAGAAAGACAGAGGGCAGAAGTTAAAGTGAATTTTTATTTTTTTTTAGCGCCACAAGTGGATGGCGTGACAGGTAGCTTTCATCATGGGCCTCCCTGTCATTCAGTATGATTAATGGGGCGCTCAGGGACACCCGGCGCGTTCTGAATGAGAAATATGACTACTATCTGCTAATTTGTTTAGTATTGAGCTACTCAGAAAGTGTGTGTGTGTGTGTGTGTGTATTAGTCACATCCATGCATCCTTAAAAAAACCAACGACTGCGACACACTTTTGATTGACACTCTGTCAATCAAGGTCTACATATGCATGCGGGGGGTCGTGTGTGTGTGTGTGTGTGTGCGCCACAGCTGGCACTTCATTGCCAGCTGGGTTCCTAAAGCTGTCAATCATTCTAACAATGTGCACCAGGGTGCAATCCCCCAACTGGTATGTTTCTCTCTCTCTCTTTCTCTCTCACACACACACACACACACACACTAACACACACACGTGCACACACACGTACAAACTCAGACAAAGCTGCAGCGTCTCTTCCTGTCGTATTGTTGAATCCCAGCAGTTATCTGAAAATGATACCAGCCTAAGTTAATGCAACACCTGTGTGTGTGTGTGTGTGTGTGTGTGTGTGTGTGTGTGTGGTAAAGGGAAACAACATAAGGGGTACTACCGGATGGGTTTTGTATCACTTATTTACTGTATGGATCGTGATGGAACTTATATTTCAAAAAAAGAAACAAAGGTGAAAGGGTTGCTTTAAAAAAAGGCAATAAAAACGTCAACATTTTTTTTACAAAAAAGGCAACAAAAACGTTGAAAAGGAAGAAAAGCTTTAGAAAAAGCCCCAAAAAGTCAGGTCTGGAATAAAGCATCTTAAGCTGAGTGTGTAACTTTTTTATATTAATGAAGGTCTGTTACATTCAAGCTGTTGCTGTTGAGTTGCTACAAAGTTAATTAAGACTATCAGCTCCACACAACTCTCTCTGTACTTCTCCTCTTCTGAAGAGTCCATCGTGTTTTTTTTTATTATTCCTCCTTGGCTACTAGCAACTGTGTGAAGGAGAGGTGGGGTGTGGTGCGCCATCACGGAAGGCTTGTATCATGTGAATAACCAGACAGTTTTTTTGTTATTACTTAGAATTCCTCATGGGGGAGACAGAGAGTACTCACTACAGCTTTAAAGGTTTTTTTAAAAAGCAACGTAACGTAGTAATGTTTCTTGGTAAAAAATGTAAAAGAAAGGCCATGAAGAAGGTCAAAAATAACTCAGTGTTAAATTTACTGACAGTGTAAATGTCATTAAATGTCCTTCCACTGCTCTTAAAGTACATGAACTCTTAAAGGTCCCATGGCATGAAAATTTCACTTTATGAAGTTTTTTAACATTAATATGACTCCCCCCAGCCTGCCTATAGCCCCCAAATGGCCTTTGAGATAATGAAAGCTCAGATGGGCCGATCTGGTATCTTTCCCCCTATGAGGTCATAAGGGGAACGCTTACCTCCCCTTTCTCTGCTTTGCCCACCCATGAGAGAGAGACATCACGGCTTTCAAACAAGCAAAGTGCCAGTTGGTCAAGGGGACCACTAAGGTCTATATAAAAGAGACTTCAGATACAGTATTAGTGGACCACTAAGGTCTATATAAGAAACTTCAGATACAGTATAAGGGAACCACTAAGGTCTATATAAAAGAGACTTCAGATACAGTATTAGTGGACCACTAAGATCTATATAAAAGAGACTTCAGATACAGTATTAGGGGACCACTAAGGTCTATATAAAAGAGACTTCAGATACAGTATTAGGGACCACTAAGGTCTATATAAAAGAGACTTCAGATACAGTATTAGGGGACCACTAAGGTCTATATAAAAGAGACTTCAGATACAGTATTAGGGGACCACTAAGGTCTATATAAAAGAGACTTCAGATACAGTATTAGGGGACCACTAAGGTCTATATAAAAGAGACTTCAGATACAGTATTAGTGGACCACTAAGGTCTATATAAGAGACTTCAGATACAGTATAAGGGACCACTAAGGTCTATATAAAAGCATCCAAAGAGCACCATGTCATGGGACCTTTAAACACACAAACAGCCCTTTAAACTACACCCTGCATGCCTGGGTGAGGCTGCCGAGACAACGCCGCCTTAAACACGGCTCCACACGGACACGGAGATGATCTGTGGAGCCCGGGGATCACGGAGACTGATGCAGCGACACGTCGCTTTTGAAACCAAAGCCAGGTGATTAGCAGCGTTTGTGTCTTCACGCTCCACCCTCTGTCTGTCTGCCTGTCTCAGAGGGTTGGGGGGGGGGGGGACACACATACACATCCACCCCTTTTTTCCGTTTACAGAGAGTTTGTGACCTCGTGGGCGAGAGGTACTGTTGGTGTAATGACTGTTTGCTCTGTCAAGGTGAATCCAGGTAAAACAAATGATCTCTTATTGATGTTCAGATGAAGAGGTCTCAGAGTTTTGAGGCTTTTTACTTCTTTTTTTCCAAAGTAAATAGTTGGATTCAGGGGAATATCCCTAAAAAGACAATTGGAGAAAACAGACATTTTTAAAAAGTGAGGACTAACTTGTGGAAGTTTATTTCATATAATGACACTTCCACTGAGCTGTTTTTCACCATGTTAACGCAGCAGTTTAATCAAGTTTTTGCTTCTGGGAATTTACTTAACCCTCATGTTGTCCTTGGGTCAAATTGACACGTTTTCCTATATCAATGTTCTTTTTAATTACCCAAAATAACATGATTGATTCCACACGAATCGCTCTTTGCCAAGTACAAATCTCTACTTTCATTAATTTTGGGGTGTCTTATTCAATTTTATAGCATTTGGAGAAAAGTGTTTTTGAAATAGTATTGAGTAAAAGTTGACATATTCCAGTCTGTGATTATCCATCAACATCCATTCCTTTAATTTTAGTCTAAATAATTCCTAACTGCTGCTTTTCTAACTCAAACATTAGGTATAATTTCCTATAAATGAGGTTTATTGACCATAAATTCAAAAATAACTGTAAAACTAAAGTTAATAAGTTAGTGTTACGTAGTGTTAAACATCAACAGTACAAACAAACAAAAAAAGGGACAAAAACATTTAAATTTTGACGAGAAGACAACACAAGGGTTAACTCCGAGTCACAGGAGTGGAGGCAGCAGTGATGCACAGGGTAGAGCAGAGCATGTGTTCACACTGTACTCTCCTGTAGCCGTTTGGCGGGCGAAGGTGTTTTTGCTCCAAGCGGTCGGCAGGAGCGGATCTGAGCACTGAACCGAAGCAAAGCAGAGTAATTGTCTCTTTCCTCCTTAACAGGATTAGAGCCCAGCGGTGTGGCGGGTTCAGCCCTCCAGTCAACCGTGCTGCTGGAAGCCGCAAGACGCGGCCTGCTGGACAACTGTAACGTTAGCCGGGGTCACTGAACTCCTCCGTGGTCTGGAAGAGAGTTCTGCAGGTTGTGACTGCATGCGTGTGTGTGTGTGTGTGTGTGTGTAAACTGGAGAAAGCAATGATGGAAGAAGAAGTGTTCAGATCATTTACTTCAGTAAACGTACTAATACCACACTGTAAAAAATACAATGTTAGACAAAGTTAGTCTGGTCCTACCAGACTCTGGTCCATTAGCCTGGTCCTACCAGACTTTGGTCCATTAGAGACTCTGGTCCATTAGCCTGGTCCTACCAGACTTTGGTCCGTTAGAGACTCTGGTCCGTTAGCCTGGTCCTCCCAGACTTTGGTCCATTAGAGACTCTGGTCCGTTAGGGACTCTGGTCCGTTAGCTTGTTCCTCCCAGACTTTGGTCCGTTAGAGACTCTGGTCCGTTAGCCTGGTCCTCCCAGACTTTGGTCCATTAGAGACTCTGGTCCGTTAGGGACTCTGGTCCGTTAGCCTGGTCCTACCAGACTTTGGTCCGTTAGAGACTCTGGTCCGTTAGCCTGTTCCTCCCAGACTTTGGTCCATTAGAGACTCTGGTCCGTTAGCCTGTTCCTCCCAGACTTTGGTCCATTAGAGACTCTGGTCCGTTAGCCTGGTCCTACCAGACTTTGGTCCATTAGAGACTCTGGTCCGTTAGCCTGTTCCTCCCAGACTTTGGTCCATTAGAGACTCTGGTCCGTTAGCCTGTTCCTCCCAGACTTTGGTCCATTAGAGACTCTGGTCTGTTAGCCTGGTCCTACTCTCTGGTCTGTGTCCAGAGAGTCTGGCCTCTCTCCATTGACTAGTATGAACTTCCTTGAAGGCGGGTCCTCTGTTGAAGTGTAAAACTATTGGCTCTGCCCAGAGCCGCTCTGGATCTCCGATGACCAATCGCTAACGTTTGGTTGTGACGTCAACCTAGCATCGCTAACGTTAGCCTTAGCCAACTCCTTCACCGCTAATGGAGCGTACTAGAAAATCAAACTTTTCGTGGCATTTCATTTCCCCGTTGTTGCGTCCCCCAGAGACTGTGGATCTTGTCCCAGCAGCCGCCTTTCCCCGTTGTTTTTTTCCTAAACACAACCGTCCCGTTGTTGTAGCGCGTCCCGCGGTCCGTCCGCCGCCGTGTGGCGTTTCATTTCCCTGTTGGTAACCACCACAAAATACATGAGAAAATTGTGTTACTGTTGACAAATCAATAAATTAAAATAACTTGACCATTTCACAAACTGCCGTGAGAGCGGATTAAAACTTAATTGTCGTCACCGCATGACGCTAACTTTTTGTCGTCTCAACTCAGCTGCCATGGCGACTGAAGGGAGCGACGGCTTGAGGAGCCACTGGACCTGCCTCACAGTCACCTTTAGTCTGCCAAACTCAACTTAACTCAAGGGTCCTCGCAAGTATAAAAGTAGAGCATCTGTGCATACACGCATTGTATACGTATGTGCCAGTATTTTACAGTAACACACACACACACACACACACACCACGGGTAGATTAGCAGACAGTTGGTTTAGTTCCAGGGTTTCAGTCATCTGACCGCAGACATATAAGTTGAAAAGCCAATTCTCCTCTCAGGCTTCTTCTTACGTCTGTGTGTCCCGCAGACCACGCACAGACACACACACACACACACACAAGCGCACACGCACCCACAAACACATACACACACACAATCCCACACACGCAGACACACACACACACACACACACACACACACACACACACACTCGCTCTCTCTCTCGTACACATCTTTACACTTTAATTGCGCTAATTACGAGCAATTATTCGACACATCTTGTGCTGCTGCCCTCCGGCTGTGTTTAAAGCGTGTTGACTCAGAGGAAGGTGCATCTACCTGAGCTTAAGATACACCTGAACGCCTCACACTGAGTCTGCCCACTTTCTTTGGCTCAAACGACTAATACCGCTGTTTTGCTTAGCATGCTCTGCAGTTTAGTTCATAAACAGGACTACAACCATGATATAATGGGGATCATTTTTTAAAGCATTGTACACTACTTTAGACAGGTTCTCTAACTTCCAGTCAGCCTTTTGGCTTTAGTTCAAATCTATTCACAGAGACACATTCATGGATAGCTGCTGAAATGCAATATTTCACACAACAACATTCACACATCCAACTTTCTTTTCTTTTTTATTTAAATGAGTTAATAAATACGTGAAATACATACGAATTACAGTGCATTACTTTTTTGTGACCCGAAACATGTTTTGGGAGTTGTTAACATCTGTAATAATGTGATGTGTGAACCTTTCTGGAGTTCACTGGGAGACACAAATTGCAGTAGCCTAATTACGGTGTGTGTGTGTGTGTGTGTGTGTGTGTGTGTGTGTGTGTGTGTGTGTGTGTGTGTGTGTGTGGCACGTTTAACCCCAGCAGCCATTTAAAAACTTCTTATCTGTCTCAACGAGCTCAGATCCATTTTATTGAAGTATGCAAATCCTTCTGGTGTTACCCTGCTACTGTAAATGTTTGACTTTGGGTCATTATGGGGGAATGAATGAAGAGGGGGTGAGACTTAAACCTGATGCAAACATCTGTGGCTGGAAGATAATCTGGGTGGGAGACTCAAATAATTACATTTACTCCAGTTACTGAGAATGATGTGTTGTCTTTGTCGGCTGTGGTCACAGGAACACTTTGCATGTATACATGAAACTGTTTTGACTTATGTCTACCATACACTAGAAGACTTTGAGCACAACCTTAAAAACACTGAAATCTGACACCATCTCACATCTAAAGACAATCATCTCACATCTAACGTTAGAGACTGTCATAATATGAAAAGACTGGGGATCTTGCAGAGTCACACATTACAAGACTACAACTAGATTTGTTTGGAAAAATGTAAACAAGCTAGCTAGCTACCACTTTATTTTACCCATATGCAAAATAAAACATAATATTTGATCATAAGATGTTGTTATTCCTTGGCTTAGTGAGCTTCCTCAAGATTGCATGACTAGTATTGGCCCTTCCTACTGAAAGTTAGTGTTTTAAATTGATCCAAAAGGTAATTCAATACTATGGTAAAGTGCTGCTTTTGTACTCACAAATACAATAAAAAATAATTTAAACCCTTTATTGAAAAATAGTTACAAAACTTTTAAAAGAAACGTTATTTTAAATAAGCATTTTTTGACACAACAAGAAAGAATTCAAAGTTTTAAAAGTAGAGCACACAGCAGCTATACCCTCCTCAGAATAAATCCCCTGTATTGTTCATGAGGATCTGGAAAGCGGTCCAGGATAGCCCACACACAGCAGTTTGGGACGACCACTCTGTGACCAGGACCCAGAGTCCCACACTGCCAAGCCACAAACTGTCTATATGCTGCAGGTCTAAACTGCCTGATGACTTCACCTTCACCTGGAAGGTCAGCTACAGCACGCAGGTTCTTCCAGATCCTCCATATGGGGACTTGAACCTCACTGGTTCAAGTCCCCATATGGACCAAAAAGTACGGAGTGTGGATTGGTGGCTGGAGAGATGCCACTTCACTTCCTGGGCACTGCCAGGTGCTCTTGAGCAAGGCACCCTACCCCCCAACCGCTCAGGGCGCTAGTCCAGCTGGCAGCCCACTCACTCTGACATCTCTCCATTAGGGAATGAATAGGTCCTGAGCATGTGTATGTATTTCAGGCCTGTGTGTGATTACTAACAAAGTGTGTACGCAGAGTGTAAATTGTAATTTCCCCACTGGGGATCAATAAACAAATTAAAAATTAGTAGAATAAACTGTTGAAAATAGGGCGTTCAGAATAGTTAGAAATCTAAACGTTTTAGCTCACAGTTTATCTGAAATACAATTAACTCATTATTTTATTTGGCCTTATTTAACATGAAAGACCGTATGACATTGTAGATTTGACAGAAAACACAGAAAAGCATAATATGTGACCTTCAAAGTTATTACAGACCAAGTACAGCTCTTTACTTTTTCGTAGCTACACTATATGTATGAATGGTTCATGAGAACAGCCTGAAGAAATAAAATAAATGGGATTGTTAAGTGTCTCTCACACTCTAAATGACCACAAAAAGATTAACAGAAGTCACCGAAAATCCTCCTCTCTAATGAGTGTGTTTCAGGTTATCAGTGTGTATGTGTGTATTTGTGTGTTATCAGCTGATAGCGCTGATGATCGCCTGCTGTCAGTGTTTGCTCTCCATCCTGAGGCTCCAGATAACAGCACATCAGATTATCTGCTAGTACACTTCACTCTGAAAGTCCAGCTGCTTGCATCTGAAATCATCTCCACAACATGTCTGTTATCCCACATATTTAGTGAAAAAAAAATAGTTTTTCAAACATTTTTGTCACTTTTTCAATGTTGTGGGTGCTTTTTTTTAATGTTTTTTCCAAAGTTATTTGATATTTATAATGTTGACATTTTCAGCGCTTATTTTGAAGGCCCATTTTTTTAAGGTGAAAACGGGTCAAATTTGACCCGAGGACAACATGAAGGTTAAACTGACGTCATCTGTTCAGCTCGCCTCTGGCCCGCCTATATCAGATACACTGATGTGATTGGTGCAGCTCGGCTACAAGGGCATAGTTAATGGGCAGCATTACTCGATGCTAGAGTAACTTGCTGAGCAAATTCTAACTGTGCTCTCGCGAGAACTCTGGGTTTCCAGGTCAGGTGCTGCTAAATATCGCTCCACACTGAACTCAGATTTCACCCTACTCTACTGAAATCGCTCACCGCCCCCTCCAAAAACCGTTCATCTGTCTCTGCATGCACTGTGCTGCTGTAACACAGAGACAGGCAGGGACATACTCCCAACATACGACCGTTTTATTCACTGCCGCAGGATGGCACTTCAGTCCTGTGAGACTGGCCTAGTACGAATCACGTAAAACAACTCAAATGAGGACTTAACGTGACGTAACGGCCCGAGATCTATAACAAATGACAGTTGACTTTTGTGTTTCATATGGGACGCAAACCTGAGTGAAAGACCCATCCACCACCTTAACCTGCCTCTTTACACGGAATGGGCGTCTTACTTAGTGACCTTAAGTCCTCGCGCTTTAATTCCTGTATCCACGAGAGGCCGCGGCCTAAAACGATGCGTAACAGTCGTCACTACGAGCTGCATGCATAGTGGACCCTCATTGGTTGTTATGTGGTTGATGTCGGAGCTGCTCCGTGAGAGCTACAGCACATCCAGTTGTTGGCGACCAAGTCTGAGTTTGATGGAAACGTGACATAACAGTAAGGAAGGAAAGGTGGGAAGGTGAGAGAAGAACGAGCGGGGGACGGAGGAGGGGAGGGGTGCGGAATCAGGCCGGTGGTGCTGAAGTGTTTGCACAACAAACCTCTCAATTAGCAACAGGCAACAGCAGGCTAACTGTGCTGATTAGCAGAGGTGTGTGTGTGTGTGTGTGTGTGTGTGTGTGTGTGTGTGTGTGTGTGAGAGTGAGTGAGAGAGAGAGCTGTGTGTCCTGATGAAATCATGAATGAAACAATACTACTACCAATGAAAATGTAGCATGCCGTCCTACACAGAGCCATAACTCTGTAACCCTTATTTATATAGAATTATACCTAATATGAGTTAAAAAGCAGAAATTATGAATTTTTTAGTAGTATAGTTAAGATCAACGTACAGATGAGTTTCGTCAGGAATGAAAGTGATCAATTCTATTTGCAAGGAGCGTTGTAAAGAATACAATCCATTTTTTGGGGGTAATTTGGTTAAAAAGAAACTCATATTTCAGATATAGACATTTTTAAAAGGGTCATATTTGACCCAAGGACAACAGGAGGGTTAATGAAATCAAATAAAGCTAAGACGCTCCTATCTAAACATCTTTTAAGTTGTTTAATTTATTTGTGGTTGCACCAAAGATGAAGCTGCTTTCCAGCAGCGCCTGCGCAGACGGAGATGAAGGCGATTCAAAGTGTGTATCTGGGTCTCAGGCACAACAAAGGAAAGAATGTGAAGGATTCCTCGGCAGAGGCAGCACATCTCTGGACGCTGCAGATTTGTTCTTACCTGTTTGCTGTCGCACAAGACGCATACCTCCTGTGTGAGGCGTGTTTTGCAAACAGCAATATTGCAGGGTTCCACACACACACACACACACACACACACACACACACACACACACAGAGGCTCCCGCACAAGTCATCATACAGAAACACGGAGCGTCGACATACTTTCAGCCTACTTTCATAAACTTATGTTGAACGTACACACACTCAAGCTTTGTGTTGTCTTCCCGTCAAAATTGAAAGTCAACATTTTTGTTGACGCTTTTTATCAATGTTTTTAACTTTCTTACGTTTCTGTCCCTTTTTTCAACATGTTTTGACGTTTTTTTTTTAAATGTTTGTCACTTTTTTGACTTTTTCAACACTATGTAACACTAACTTTTTAACTTTAGTTTTACAGTTATTTTTGGAATTTTATGGTCAAATACACCTCATTTATAGGAAGGGGGGATTAATATTCAGGTTGTTGAATGAATGAACAACACACAGCACAGCAACACAATCCCTCTTTTTCCTTTTGAGTCTGACCATCTCAGCGCCACCTTTCCCTTTTCTTATTTGGCTTCCCATCATCAGACTCACACACTGTCTGTTAACGTTCCAAACGTCATAGGCCGACCAGGGCTTTGCCATTTGGGGAGGGGCTGCTCACTGATCACCCCCTATATTTCTGAAAATCCTAGACATGGTTACAGTAGTTTGTCATTGTTAGTGCTTTCTGATTAGCCTGGCACACAATGCCACCAGATGACTTTGCTAAGAACTTGCAATGTATAACTATCACACTATTTGATGTGAATGCCCCGAAAAAATAAGATTAAGATTAATTTATTGTCATTGCATTACATTGAGAATCACTGACACTATAATGTCAGTAGAAATAATGTGCACAATTGCAAAAGTCTACATTTTCTGTACATAATGTGAAAATGCCTGTGGGCTAAGAATCTATGAATTCATTCCTGAGCAGGGCGGCTGCTCGCCCACACAGGGGCTCATCATTTTTGAATATGAGTGCATGATGAAACGCAGCTTTGAGTCAACAAACACTTTAACAATGACTCACAGATTCAGCAGGCAAAACGTAAAAAAAAAAAAATGCACGGTTTTCAGTTTGCGGTGAGGTCATGAACTTAATTGCAGGGCGTCCCGCCGCTTGATGCACGCCGTCTGTCATCACAGATCCTTTTCCTTCAGCTTCATCACCTGAAATCCTTCCTTCATCTCGGTTTTCTCACATCCTCATTATCTTCCGACAGTCGTCCTTTCTCTTAGTCTGTCTGCTTGTGTTGACTTTGGACCACAGGTTTAATTCCCTCCATGCTAATGCCATCTGATGCTTTTATCACTGTGAAAACACAGACACCGACACTGGGGATTGTTTTCCTAATGAGCTATTGTTACAACTTGTTAGTGTGCTAGCTTCAGGGCTCGGATTCTAGACGACGACTGAGGAAAAAAAGCACTATAAAAGGTTTCAATTGCATGTGTATTTGTATTGGAGTTGTTAACTTTGGCGAGCTCATATTGCAAACAGACACAGACACATGAACATTCAACATTGCATACTAACCTTAAAATAAACTGACATAAAACATGTAGACAAGCTAATAAATTAAAAAAATATAGTATAGAAGTAGAACTTCAGCAAGTACCCTTTAGGTGTACCTCTACATCTGTCAAATAAAATCAACAACGTACATTTTCAAATCCTTTCAACAATATTGGATGTCAATTTTTTTAAGTTAAGATCATTTTAACACATTAAACTTGTATTGAACAAAATAATGAATAAAAGTAGCACTTGTGGAATACCCGCAGAACAGGGACAGGAAGTAGCATTTGCGTGTTTAAAATTGTGTTCCTCTTGGCCTTCTAAACAGCCTATTGGCCTTTTTGTCCCCTCTGGCCTTCCATACAAGAGGGTGACGTTGTCTCCCATATATGGGCATGCTGGTGCCTGTATTTCCGTAAACAGACACAGAGGAGAGACGTAGCCGCGAGCTAGCGGCAGAAATGAGCCAAAACGCGATGAATTATGGACATAAAGTGGATAAATCTTGGATGTAACAGTGTGGATTTAAAGCCCAACGACCCCGAAAGAGGCTGGAAGTTCCAGGGTGGATAGAAAACCACCTGTAGAGGCTAGAAGGATCCGGAAGAGACCTCCGTAACCGCTAACTCGTCATGTTTTAGACGCAACCGTTGGTAAGTCAATAGCTTGTATGGTTTAAAAATGATTAAACTATGAATCAGAGGTGCTGTTTTTACGCGTGGGCGAGTGTCTCGGTCACAGGACACTTGCGTCGGGCTCTGCGCCGTGCTGCGCCGGGTGCAAGATAGGGCCCTTCATGTTTTGGTCTAGGCTGTGGCCCGGGGGAAGCTTCACACCTGTATCTTTGGTTTGGATCAAACTGAAAAGTCTGAAAGTCTGGACCAAATGAGGTACACTACCGGTCAAAAGTTTGGGGTCACATAGAAATTCCCATTGCACTCCATTGTAGACAGAATGCCAGCTGAGATCAGCTGCATTGTTTTTTTAACCAGGGCAGTAATCAGATTACATTATGTGCTTACATAATAGTAAAATGGTTCTCCAATGTTTTTCTAGTTTTTTTTTTTTTAAATGATAGATTAGTACACAGAATGTGCCTTTGGAACATTGGATGAATGGTTGCTGGTAATGGGCAACGATATTGTAGATATTGCATTAAAGATCAGCCCCCCCACCCAAATTAGCAGGTATTCTGTCTATAATGGAGTGGTATGGAAATGTATAAGTGACCCCAAACTTTTGACCGGTAGTGTAGGTGTGAAAGCCCCCTATATAATAATCTGATGTGATCCGCCCACTTCATGTCGGCTGCTTTATTCATTGTATTGTGAAGGGGGAAAGTTTTTAGCCTGAAAGTATTTTCTAATTATGGCCCCAAAGACCTGCCGCCACCCCCCTGATCCCGAAGAATCACGACCCGCTTTTCCCAACGCCACCTTATCTCTGACATTATATTATTTGCCTGTGGGAGTAAAGCAGAACAAAAGGTCATGCTAATGCTTCAGGGCGACGCCTCCGTTCCTCCAGTGATCACCAGTTCTCCTCTCAGGCCGGGGCTTAAAGGTTCAAGGCGTCTTCGGCTCCGCGGCCTCCGTGTCTTTTGTAGACAACCTTGGGAGGCTTTCTATTCAATCCTGGGGTTTATTATAGCCGTCAGCACTGGAGCTATATCTAATTAGTGTTGGGGTCAAAGGTCAAGGCGGGATTTAAGCCTGAGACCTACTGGTCAGTCAACAGACCTGGGGACTAAATACCCCCCCCCCCTCCCCCCGTGGACTCCGGGGACCTCGCTGCTGACAGATCGGAGCCAAACAAATACACAAAGTAAAGCAAGCACAAACACCAACATGCAGGTTTAACATTGATTCAACAACGAATACAAGAACTTAAAACTACAAAAAAATAAAAAATAAATAAAATAAAAACTACAACCTCAGGCCTCCGTCTGTCGAACATTTTCATTGAATTTGTGTGTTTTTGTCAGTTTTATAACATTTGGAGAAATTTGGTTAAAGAATTTTACAAAAAAGTGTAAAAAAAGAGAGAAAGATGTCAAAAAAGTGACAAATGTAAAAAAAAAAAGTTTTAAAAATGTGAGGAAAACACACAAAAATGTCAAAAGGCTAAGAAAAAGTCGACAAATGTTGAAAAAGTGACAAAAACCTTGGGGGAAACGACCATAACCTTGATTAAAAAAAAAAAAAAAATTCCAGGTCAGCGGGAAGACAACACGAGGGATAAATCAGAGGTGCGGTGAACCGGAAAGCTTTGCATCCCATTTGTTTAAGCTAAGGCCTGTACAATTTCACTTGGTCGGGACTATGCCGTCCCTTTTGACGCTTTTGGTCTTAACTTTTAATGCTGGGAATTTACTTGTACTTGGACTTTAACAGAGCAGCGAAACAAAGGAACCTGAGATTTCCATTTCTCTTTATTGTTGATGGTTGTTTTCACAATTTACATTCAATAATTGTTTTGCTTTTACTTAAGTTAAATGTTAAATGCAGGGTTTTCACCTGTAATGATGGGTTCTGTACCACCACTGTTAATTAAAGGATTTCACTACCTACACACACACACACACACACACACACACACACACACACACACTGTCCCAGCATTGACAATAACATGAAAGCTTATAATTCATCATCAGTCATTAATGCCTGGGAGCGTAGAAAGTTCAGCAGCTTCCCTGAAACTTCTGAAACCAGCTCAGCTCTCCCCCGTGCTTCCTGCTGATGTCAGCGTCGACCAGTGTAACCCCGCCAATCTGTCAGCGAATCAGACGGAAGGACTTCTCTAGTCCGTTGAAAGGTAGCGAAGGAAGCAAAATATGAGGCTTTGTGTGTTTCAAGTTTAAGGTAAAGGCAGCTTCAGCAGGTTGAGCGAGTCTCCTCGGTGTGTAAATGTGTGACTGAACGGCAAATCGTGACACTAATTTGGACAAACACTTCCTGTAAATGCAGTTCATTTAAAAGTTACTCATTGTGATAATTGGTGCCTTTATGAAAAGTTCTAAAAAAAAAAAAAGTAGGGCTGTCAAACGATCATTTTATTCTTAATCGCGATTAATTTCTGAACTTCAATAGTTCACGATATCACAATATATTGCTTGTTTATCACATGATTAAAATTGAATTATTTTGCATTGTATACCTGTTTTGATAGATAGATAGATAGATAGATATAAAGGAATATACACAACATACATACACATAGGCACACAGACATATGACATCCACACACACATACATAGTATAAAAATACAAAGGAAGATATCAATAGTGTGCCTGTACAGTAAATTTAGATTGTAGCATTTTTAAAGGAGCAGTGTGAAAAAATGCAGAAAAGTGCAAAGGTATCACAGTGCAAGAGAGTGCCAGCGCAAATTCTACATCGATTCAAGTCCAACAGGCTACACAATGTATCAAAAATAGAATAATCATTACTTAGCTATACATAGACACTAGTGAAATACTTGAAGACAAGTCTGTATTATCAATATAAACCAGTTCTTACCAGTGTAGGCTATGTATGCGTGCAACTATCACCCCCCACGAAGGCAACGTACATGACTGGTCAGAACATGCCAACCGTAGTGTAGGAGCCACATTGTGTTGTTTATGGTCTCATTTATTAATTATTGTGTTATGCGCTGATATTGTAAGTTGTGGGCGTTTTCATGACGGTTTGAGCGGAAGTGATATATTTGTTTGTTTGGAGTGAAGCTGGGAGCGAACACTTTTGTTGATTACGTACCAGGTAACAATTACATTTGGTAACTGCAGTGCCATGTGTATTACATATAGAAGAAGAAGAAAAATACAATCATTGCAATACAATCACGAGCGCATCACATGTGTGCATCTCTGTGACGCAGCACTTTTTTGGACTGCTTACAGCTGCAATACGTAAGTCTGTAAGACCAGAGTCTTGTACAATGTGGACTAGTCTGCAGGTCTAGGGATCCGTTCTATAATGTTGTTAGAGACTTAGAATAATAATCTGAGTCGGTCAGCGGCAACAACAGGTTGAAAAACACTGACATAACCTAATGTTTTTTTTTATCTCAATCCATATTTTTGTTTAGCAAAGTTAGCTCTGTAAATCAAAGAGTAGAGTAGAGTATTTCAAGTCCACGTCATCTAATTTGTGGTTGTGCAATCCATTTTTTTTTCTTCTCATTATCAGTAATCTGCAGCAGTTATCACCGTCCCGCCTCTCTCCTGGAGCACATTAGTTTGGTTTGATGAAACATTCCATTCATGTCATGACACTGCATTATAAACTGATTACCTCTACCTTTTAACCTGGCAGTGGAAAACTTCTATTATTAAAACAACAAATGTAGGAGGAGGATCTGAGTGAGGGCTGTCTGGTTTATGCGTTGTTAAAACACATCTGAAATTGAAAAAAAGTTTTAAATCTTCCTTTGCACAAGATTGGGTTTCTGTCTTCACTTCCCCCGTGATTGCTTAATAAATACTTTGAGTTGGTGGAGTCTGTGCAAATCTGTCATGTCCATGATTTGTAAATTAAACATATCACAGAACATTTCTAATCATATGTCACCACAAACAGACATCCTCCTACGACATTAGCTCTGCGTCAATTAGCACTGCGCTAATTGTGTTATTTGTAATAACTATGTAATTTGTCCCTAATTTGTTGATCAAGTCATTACTAAAAACCTTAATGAATCCTTCTACAGTTCTTAGAAAATCCTTGTATAAAGTACTTGAAAGCAATAATTAAGTAGTAAAAGAGTAAAGGTACAAGTATTTTAACAGGAAATAACTTTGGTAGAAGTCTCTTGTCATTCCCCCTCTCTCTCCGCTTTCATTTCTTCATCTGTCCTGTGGAAATAAAAGCTTAAAAACGCCCCAAAAACTGAGTATTTGTAACTTTTAAATGTTTCTGAAACAGCGTAATGTTGCATCTGATGATCATAAATGACCTGTAACAGCAAACAAGACTAACAGTGAAAAGAAGGCTATTTCTTTTTATAAGATTCAAATTTTTCCAGCGAAGTCACAGAATGATTTACGGCAGGTAGACAGCAGTACAGTAACACATGCTGACCGGTCACAGATATGTGTTATTGTCTCCAGCCAGGGAAAAGGTGGCAGGAGATTTCATTATACAAGCTAATGGTATTTAAAAAAATATTAAGATTGTTGTTTGGGCATCCTAGGCCCTCATCTCCATAGAACGGCTGAAGCCATTAAGCCGAAGACCAAACCCACGGCCGCTGTGCCCAAAAGCACCCCCCCCCACACACACACACACACACACACACGGGCACGACACAATGTGAACTACCCAGGCGCCCTGTATTTTCATTTTTATTTTAGAAGTTATCTGCTATAGTTATGGCTGATACTGGGGCAGGACCATCAGAGAAAGAAGGAACTTAAACCAAGAACAGCTAAAAAGGGAAAGATTAAACCAAGTCACAGATTAAATTACATGATTCAAACCTGTTGTCCACGCTGAGGGGGGATTTTTGCGTTGTGTCTGACGCTGAGAGCCACTGCCCAAGCGTCCGTATTTTACGAGTTCAGAGTGAGAACAGCTAAAGTTATCAATCTGCCTCCGTACCAAAACTCTCCAGAAATCTCTTCACCCCTCAGCCAACTGGATGTTTCAGTTATTTGGTCTAATCTTGCTCTTGACTCGGTCTCGCCCTGCCTTGGTCTTGGTCTTGGTCTTGGTCTTGGTACACTCTGGTCTTGGTAATGCCTTGGTTAGGGGGTCTTGACCACAACACTGGTGTCGCGGCTCTCACCAGAATCACCACCCTGCTGATAGTTGCGACTGTATTATGTTTTGTCTGTGAGGCTGTAGGGAGCCGAGGGATGGAGCTGAGGCTCAGGGCTTCATTAAGTGAACTCATGAAGTGTGTGAGAGATCAAAGCCCCTGCGGCGTTGCCTAATAAGAACACCGCCGGCCCCCCACACCCCTCTCAGGCCCCTCTGCCCCATCAGACACTGAGCCTGTCAGTTAGCATCTCAGAAGTCCTTACTGGTCCTCTGTTCCGCACCAGTGAGCCTGCCTAGTAACCACCACTGGGTGGTGTGTGTGTGTGTGCGTGTGCGTGTGTGTGTGTGCGTGTGCGTGTGTGTGCGTGTGCGTGTGTGTGTGTGCGTGTGTGTGTGTGTGTGTGTGTGTGTGTGTGTGTGTGTGTGTGTGTGTGCAAATTCTACAAATCCAATTTTGTCATATCTGGTGTTTTTGTCTGATCTAGTCTAACCTTTTAAAGTACATAAACATGTGTTTCACAATGAAGCAAAGTTTGACCAAAGGTGTAACTTTGGGTTCAACAAGTTAATATCTCCAACTAACTATCTAGGGAGGTCCCAGGACATGTACTGTATGCATGTACTGAAAAAAAGTGACAATAACATCTAAAAAGTTGTTGGAAAAAAGAAACACAAAAAAGCAATAAAAAGGTCAAGAGGCAACAAATGTCGGAAAAAGCAACAAAAACTTCTGAAATGGCATCAAAAAGCGACAAACTTGTCAGAAAAAAACTTTTAAAAAGGCAACAACAACTCGATCAAAATCAACAAACGTTCAAAAAAAGCAGCTAAAATGTTGGGAAAAGCCACTAAACATTGAAAATGGGCCCAAAAGGGCCAACGCAGCAACAAAACCCTTAAAAACTATGAGAATAATACAATACTATGAGACTGCTGTGGATTTAGAGTCTCTTTTTGGGACTAATATGTAAAACAAAAAACACACAATTATAAAATGAATGCGATTGTTCTTCCACTGGCATACAAGTCCATCAAAACATCACAATATACAGTATATTTAACAATGAATACATCTGCATTAAAATTAGTTTTTTAAAGGTCCCATGACATGGTGCTCTTTGGATCCTTTGTTGAATGTTGTATTTTTCCTCATTTTTTAATTAAGGCATTAAGATCCATTTCCAAAAATGATTTTTTTTATTCCATGGGTTTTACAATACATACAATTAATTTTTAAACAGTGACGAGGCGACTTGATCTGACTTAGTCTGAGGAAAAAAAGCCAAAAACAATTAAAATGTTTTCAAATTAAATTTCAAATCCTTTTTTTCTTTTCCTGAGAAAAGAGCAACAGTTTCAAAGCTACAAGGTTGCCACTCGACGGCGATGATAAATATTCAGACTTCTCCAGTGCTGCGATTGAGCTTCACCTTTTTTACACTGGTTGAGATATTCACAAGGAAATAAAATATATAATAAAGGATATTGTATCCTTCAAATGGAACATTTTATTAGACGTGTGCATCATTTTATACACATTATTCATCCAGACATGTGAACAATGTGCTCCAACAAAGTGTTTCAGTGTCTGCTTTATTGTTTTGACCAAAAGTCTGACAGCCGAGACGCTGGCAGACTGATCGGGGATCTGGGATTGTCTTGTTAAAACATCAACACTTACTGCAAGCTGTTTCCGGACGTTGCGTGTGTGTGCGTGTGCGTGCGTGCGTGCGTGCGTGCGTGCGTGCGTGCGTGCGTGCGTGCGTGCGTGCGTGCGTGTGTGTGTGTGTGTGTGTGTGTGTGTGTGTGTGTGTGTGTGTGTGTGTGTGTGTCTTTAAAATCAGAGTGAATACATGTCTGACTGGAGGCAGCAGCTCTGTGATCAGCTCTGTCCACTGACCACACACACACACACTCACACACAACCAACCTGGCATGCCTAACACCCCCCCCCCCCCCCACACACACACACACACACACACACACACACCCCACACACACACCCCACACACCACACCACACAACACAGACACACACACACAGACAGACAGAGAGACACACACACAGAAAGGCACACACACACACACAACTAACCTGGCATGCCTAACACCCCCCCCCCCCCCACACACACACACACACACACACACACCACACAACACAGACACACACACACAGACAGACAGAGAGACACACACACAGAAAGACATGCACGCACACACACACACACACACACAAACCTAACTAACCTGGCATGTGTAACCCTCCCCCACACACACACACACACACACACCCACACCACACACACAACCCCACACACACACATAGAGAGACACACACAGACACCCACCCACACCACTCCCACCCACCCACCCACTCCAGGCTGTCCCTGCTCTGTCAGTAGCTGGCAGGCCTTCTTGTCTCCCCGACTGGAAGCCGATGAAAGCAGCGAGTAGGTTGCCGTGACTGCAGCGGTGGCAGCGAGCGAGAAAAGCCGTCATTAAGTGCTAGAGCTTGTTTCCACAACAACATATCAGCGATTATTATGATGTGTCACTTCCTGCTTTGGCATCCTCAAACCAACAAACTATTACCGAGGAGGGGCCGGGTGGGCGCCAGTCACCTTGGAGGTGTGTTGAGTTGACAAATACACAACTGCTGCAGGAAGTCTCGTCGGTCCGGTCTGGAGTCGGAGTGGAACCTCCTGTTGCACAATCCATTTCTTCTCCTCCATGTCTAGCTCAATCTGATCCTCCGAGTACTTTCACTGGCAGGCACATAGATACATTTACAGTAACTACTCTAACAATTGTCCAGCAAGTTACTGTGAATTATTTTTTACAGTAAAGGTACTTCCATATTTTATGTATTCATTGTAAAATACAAAACAATTAAAAATGTATTAAAAATACAGTAGATTACTATTTACAATACTATAGTGGCTATATTGTGATTTTTTTTTTTTTACAGTAATGCTTTGACTACTGTGATTTCAACTGTAATAGACTACTGTGATGTTGTCATGTCGACACGGTTGTAATGTAACTTTACAGCATTCTACTGTAAAAATCATATACAGTAGTGTTACTACTGTTAAATTACATATCACGCTCACAACAGTTAGTCTTTAATTAAAGAGATCTTGAATGTTGACAAAACAGGAAGCCAGAATCTTCCGTAACGTTACACATGTTGTTGGCAGGTTGTAAAAGTACAGTGAGAATTCATGGGTTGTCCTCTAGCACACCTGGTGGACCGTGGGCTCAGTCCTTGCCAGCGGCCCCTGGTTCGAATCCAACTCAGGGCCCTTTTCTGCACGTCATCCCCCCCTCTCTCCCTCATTTCCTGTCTCGGGGAAAGCATCGGGGACAACATATGCAAAATAGCCTCTGCAGCATTTAAATATCCAAACTCTCTCTTTAATTAAAGACTAATTGTTGTGAGCGTGATATATAACTTCCGACTGTACAACTCCTCACTCGGGGGGAGGAGGAAATAGGGCCAAAAGGACACTACACACACACACACACACACACACACACACACACACACACACCTGGACTTACATAAATACCTGGACACATGGACATTTGACTCAACACTTGACTGATAATTTATGGTAGATGTCTTTTTATGTGTTTTTATAGCCAAAGGGAGTCATCCTAAAAGGATTAATAAAGAAAAGTCTAAGTTTATTATAGAGCAGCCTCCTTGGTTGGGGCTTTGTGATAGATATAACCTGAAAATAACCTAATTTAACTGTTAGTACTGCCAATTCCTGTTTTTAGTGTTTTATTCATTACTAATTTGCTCTAAAAACTGCACAGTATTCAGTATCCTTAGACCCTGAACATGGAACTGTAAGATGATCAACAGATTACTTCCATTCTTCTTCAAACAGGATAGATAGATAGATAGATAGATAGATAGATAGATAGATAGATAGATAGATAGATAGATAGATAGATAGATATTGATCCAATAAAATGGGAAATTACAATGTTACAGCAGAGAAATCAGTCACACAGCACACAATATGAATATAAATGAAATACTAGGATACAATATACATGCATACAATATACAGTACATGAAATAATAATAGGATAGAACAAATATTTGAATATTTACAAGTTGGGAATACAAAAATGTGCAACTGCCTAAATAGTATGTATTTACATAAAATGTAAATAAACCAATTGAAACACGTGCAGACATTTTCTCTCTGCCCTCTGTTCTCATCAGCAGCTCTATTGACTGGAGCCTCCCATCCATGCCTACCTCCCTCCGACCCCCCCTACCCACCCCATCTCGCTCTTTTATTCTTCAGAGGGGCGCAGTCTAAACTAATCTGCCACCCGGCGCTGGTTCGTTCCCTCGTTCACCCTTCTCGTTTGTGCACAAGAAGAATAGCGGCTCCTCGGCGCTCTTGTTTTTCTTTTTCGTTTCTTTTTCCTGCTGCTCCGGGGTGAGAGGCGGGTCAGCCCTATTAGCCTTTTCAACTGTTAGCGGCCTGCTAAACAAGACAAGCTTTCATTTCATTCACAGAAAGACACACACTGAAAATCAGGAGGGCAGGAATGCTGTTACACCGACACGCGAGCTACTGAGCATGTGCAGCGCCCAACAAAGATGGAATAGAAGGGAGATGTCTCACTTTTTCATTTTTTTTTAAATTATTATTTAGTTGATTGTCTTTGTTAGCGTTTGAGTATTCCTGTCCTGTATGTTTGTATGTAAAGGCATGCACTGCCTATATTAGACTACCACTACTACGATTACCTGTATCAAAACCCATTTTACCCTATTTCATGTCAACGATATCTCTTTGTAGGGGAGGGTGGGGGTGGGAATTGGTGGTAAATTGTCTCTTTGTCACAGATTGACTCTTTGTAGTAGTTTTATTCTATGGATGAGGTGGCATGCATATCTGTTATGGGTACTACAATTTGCTTAATTGAAATGGTTTCAAATCAGCCTCCCGACCAAACTCATCCACTCAACACACGCTCCTCTGATCTTAACTATTAGTCCAAAAAAATCATCATTTCTGCTTTATTAACTCAAATATTAGGTATAATTCTATACAAATGAGGGTTTTTGAACATGAATTCTGAAAAAGTAGTGTAAAACTAGTGGTAGTAAGGTGGTGTTAGTGAAATAAAAAATTATAATAATAATGCAAAAAGGGTAAAAACAAAAAGTGTTAATGTTTTTGACTTGGGAGGACAACACAAGGGTTAAAACCCCTGTGCTGGGTTGAGATCTCATATTCAAGTAGGCCTAAATGGTGTGATTCATACTTTCAGATGACATATAATGCATGGCAATGGAATTAAAATATAGTTTAAGGTCTATATGTTAATTCATATATTTTGGGTGCCTGCGTAGCTCACCTGGTGGACCATTGGCTCAGAGCAGAGGCTCAGTCCTTGACACCGCGGCTCAGGGTTCAAGTCTGACCTACGGCCATATGATGCGTGTCTTCCTCCCCCTCCCCACTTCCCTGTCTACAGTCAATTATTGCCAGTAAGTTACTGTAAATCTTATGTTAATTTTGTTACAGACAAGACATACAGTGCATGTATTGTCCAAGCCTTGTTGCATTGTCTGTAGTTGTCTTGCCCATCCTGATGTCTTGTATAAATGTCTCTGTCCTTATGAAACTGTAGTTGTTTACGTTCTCCATATCCATAGAGTCCATATTGATGTTCTTTAACCACGTTCAATGTTTTATGTTTCTGGAGAACAGGAACCGGCTGAAAACCAGTTTTTAAACTGAGTCAGGCCCGTTTATATTGTAATGCAATGTTACTTTTTTAACTTTCCTGTATAATAAATATGAATGAATGAATGAATGAAGCATGGAGGAGGGATATTGCATGTTTCCCTTTCCTTAGTTTCAAAGATGATTGGCTACAAGGTAGGAAGTGTTGTTGTGAAGCTGATGAAGTGTAACTGCCTGAGAAAGTTATCCGTCTCCATCAGGCTGTTACTTCTCATTAAAGGTGATCCAACCATCACAAATCCAACCCTCAAGTCAAACCTCTAAACTAAGCCCATGACTGATGTGGGTGTTTCTAGGCGTGGCTACCTGTGCTGCCAATCATTGTCCACAAAAACACCTGCTTCCCCAAACTAATTGATATCAGCTGTATTTGATTACTTGGCTGTGTTTTCTTCGTTGTGTGCCACACGTGCAGGAACATACATGTCTGTCTCCAACATGTTATCTGTATGGATCTTCACCTGAGGATTTCTTTAAGGGGTCAATGCTTCATACCGGAGACTTGCACTACGAAGCAAGATTTGGTGTTACCGAGGTAACTTCAAGTTCAACGCAGGGTTTTGTGTCTCACCACGGTGGATCAGTTGTTACCCGGTTAACTCTTGTGTTGTCTTCCCGTCAAAATAGAAAATAAACACTATCGATGTTTTTAACGCTTTTTTTTCAATGTTTGTCACTTTTGTGATGCTTTCAACACTACTTGACACTAACATATTAACTTCAGTTTTACAGTTATTTTAGGAATTTATGATCAATAAACCTAATTTATAGGAAATTATACCTAATGTTTGAGTTAGAAAAGCAGAAATTAGGAATTTCTTAGACTAAAATTAAAAGATTGTATGTTGATAGTTAACCACAGACTGGAATATGGCAACTTTTACTCAATACTATTTCAAGAACACTTGATTTTTCTTTTTTCAAATGCTATAAAATTGAACAAGACCCCCAAAATTAACGAAAGTAGAGATTTGTACTCGCCAAGAGCGTTGTGTAGAATCAATCATGTTATTTTGGGGAATTAAAAGAACATTGTGTTGTTGATCAGAGATCAATCAGTGTGAAATGTTCCATTGATAACGGCGTCACCGTTCTTAGAAGATCCGGTGGAGCTCGGTGCGCTCATGAAAGTTAACTCTCATGTTGTCCTTGGGTCAAATTTAACCCGTTTTCAGTATTTGTTGTTGTTGTTTTTTTTTGTTTATCACAAAAAATGGGCCGTCGAAATAAGCGGTGAAAATGTCAACATTAGAGATAACTTTGGAAAAACCCTCAGAAGCAGCCACAACATTGAAAAAGTGACAAATGTTGGGAAAAGCGATACTGGTTGACGGGAAGACAACACAAGGGTTAAAACATTTAGAGACCGACAACCCCGTTAACATTCCCCATTTTCATGAAAGATATAGATTTTCAGCGGAAGGAATTACGTATAGGCTATTTGACGGCTTCTTGAGCCGTGTGTTGCTTGTTTGAATTATGTTTTAATAATATTTTTTTTTGTAATTTGCTCTCATGATTGCTTCCCACTGCCAGGGTTGCAACTGAAATATTAGACTAAAGCCACAACAGTTTTTATAGAAAACTCAAGTGTAATGATGGTCAGATCTTGGTCCTGACTGATGGGGAGGTGATATTGATAAATGCTGTGATTTATGCATTAACAGCGTTGGCTTCTGTTTTGCCATATTTCCTTCCTGTTGTAGGAATCTGTGACTGTATTGCACCTGTAAAATTGTGTGTGTTATTTATGTAGAATTATAGTTTTCTCTTCTTATATGTAAAATGTCCAAGTATCTATATTAGTCTCCCTATGGAGAAATTAGTTTTGGACACTGTAACTTTGTCTGCAGGAGTTACAACAAACACGGGTTAAAACAATTAAAAGACAAATGTACAGTAAACATGAGTTGTATGTATAATATATGGGATACTTAAAGAGCTGTGCAAATTGCAGGTTATAAATTACCATTTTCTATACTAAAATAAGAAGATAAAAGCCATCCTTCCTACATTCTTTTGTCCACCCATACATGCCTACAACCACTCAATCCTACTTCCATACGCATCCATGCATTCAGGCAAATAAGTAAATAGTAAAATAAATAAATATGCAGCTCTGGAAGATGTTTGCAACTGGTCGTGCAACACTGGCTCTTTACTGTGAACTTGTGTGCCGCTGGATTGGGAAACCCCGGTTTCATTGAGCTAGTTGTTAACCACGGTCGTGACTATGCGGGACTGCGGTTATTAGGTTAGGTGAAGCCGGGAACTGACAGAAATCCAGGGCGTGTGGATCTTGATTTGTAGTACAGGCCTCTGGAACAATTGAGTGGATAAATCCTAATCTTGCACTTTAATACGATATGCAGAGATGGAAATTAACAAATCACTCGTGCTACTGTAAATTTTTGTTTCTCTACTTTTCCTTAAGTATGTTTTGTATGAAGTACTTTGCTACATTTTTAAATCACATCTGTTTTTTGTTTTTACATAATGTTAATGTAACTTTATTTATTTTTTAATGCTGTCTTTTTTAAAGTCAGTCCCCTCTGTGTAGCTTGGTGTAGGATAACAAGCAGTTAGCAAAGGCGTAGTGTTGCAACCCCTCCCTTTTCTGCCTGTTGGCTTCTCCGGCCTGCCTGCAGGAGCTGGCAGTTTGGGAGGGTTAATTAGCTAATGGGCTGACACCTTGGTAGGCCTCAACCAAGGCTACAGCTACACGCCATGTCTTATTGTGTTTGTCTCTCTCCTAGGCTCCACATCTCCTGGTTTTGGGTTTGTTTTGCCACTTCTGTTGCAGTAACCATACATCCGTTCATTCCTTACTCATGTATTCTGACTAACCAGGAGTAAGCACCACCAGGAAAGCAAATAGCTTTTGCATTGGGCCTGGTGATGGCCAAAGCCTCACATGGTAACAGCAGCCACCATGCACAGCCAGCATGTTAATGGCTTTTGCAGTTAGGCACAACCCAAACAATGATTGCCCACAAAAGTACACATTACATCATTATTTGATGTGTAATCAACATATTTTTGTTTTAGCCTACACTGTTTAACCCTCATGTTGTCCTCGGGTCAGTTTGACCCGTTTTCCTTTTGTCAATGTTCTTTTTAATTACCAAAAATAACATGATTGATTCCACACAACGCTCTTTGGCAAGTACAAATCTCTACTTTCATTAATTTTGGGGGTCTTATTTAATTGTATAGCATTTTAGAAGTGTTTTTGACATAGTATTGAGTAAAAGTTGACATATTCCAGTCTGTGATTATCCATCAACATCCATTCCTTTAATTTTAGTCTAAATAATTCCTAATTTCTGCTTTTCTAACTCAAACATTAGGTTTAATTTCCAATAAATGAGGTTTATTGAACATAAATTTCCAAAATAACTATAAAACTAAAATTTATAAGTTAGTGTTGAACATCAAAAGTGACACACACTGAAGAAAAAGCGTCAAGTGTTGAAATATGGGACAAACATAAGAAAGTTAAACACTGATTTAAAAAAAAAAGTGATTTTCAATTTTGATGGGAAGACAACACAAAGGTTAAATGTGAAATGCACGCATATTTACATTGTAGGGATAAACATTTATTTATATATATATATATATATATATATATATATATCTATATATCTATATATCTTTTGGCTTTTATAACCAGTTGCAACCAGGTTAACCCTTGTGGTGTTCACTTTTTTCAACAACTTGTGCTTTTATTGTTCAAGTTTTTCTCCTTTTTTGTTTTTTCAGAGAGTTGAAATGGAAAATCCTAATCTACCGTTGCTCTGGTTGGTTGTAGCGCTATCCTATTGCATGCAGAGGGAATTTGAAAGACAACCGTTTATCCCGCCCCTCGGATTGAGCCCAGCCAATGGTGAGTTCCCAGACCCAACATCTTGATGTGCAACTTCCTAAACAAATCCTTTTTTCTGTATTCTATCTACAAAGATCTTCAAGATAGAAGGAAGTGAAGCTGGATAGGCCACAAAATCGGAAAACATAAGCACAGAACAAGAGGCCATAATGTTAATATAAAAGATGAGACCACATAAATGTCATGTTTTTGTTCGTTTGAGGTTGGACTTGCATGCTTTTTCTTTACTCTATATCTACTTTACTCCAGCTCTGTTCTCTTTTTCTGAAACTTTGGTTGAGTGATATCTTCATTCCTTCTCTCTTTACTGTTAAAATGATTTGAAAAGCTTAAATTCTCATGGAAAAACTAGGATTTTACCCATCAAAACACAAAACTTCATCACAATGACTGCATTGTCCTAACATTTTTAGTTCACTACTGGTGCAGTGTTTGTGTATATACACACCCATAGTGACACATTCATATGACTTATAATGATAAAACAAAAGCTCATCAGATCTGTCAGTATGTTTGCTGTGATATATTTTTAATCTTGAATTTAATTGAGATTTGAGTAGTCTGTGCATGCAAATTCATTACTGAGTTTACATAACCCAACAACCTCGGCCCTTGTGAGGTCTGGATGTATTATGGGATACTTCAGTTGATTTCCCCTTGTCCTCGTTCAGTTGGACAGTTATCTCATTAGTGCGGATCCATTTAGGCATTCAGGCGGTGACCTCGAGGTTACAGGAGTGGGTTTATGACTGGAACATTGCCACTTCAGATCCCCTCAATTGGTAAATAGAATCTCGACAATACATTATTGCTGTGTGTGTAAGGGGTCTTTGAGCAAATCGTTTCCAGAATTTGGCAACATGTTGAGTCTTACGATTAACTGCAGAAACATATCTTTTTATGTACCACTTTGTGTAGTGGTCTAGTTCATTGTAGCGGGTATAATAGTATGACGGAAAGGAAAGGCAAGATTTTCTCTACATGTTCTGCGGCATTAGTACAGTTTGCTGTCACATTTCTTGAACCCAGATTTGCGAAACGAATAGCTGACGAGGAAGTTCTGATTCAAACTAGAAGTTCATATCAAAGTTCACAACACATCGCTCTACATGAGGAGCAGATTTTTTCCAGTGCAGATACAGGAACACAACGCTTGTCAGTCATGCCACCGTTGGTATCATTGTAGTATTAAAACTTTCAACAACCTATACCCATAGACAGTTAAAGAAATGGAACAGATCCCGTTGCTCTGGACGGAGACCAGTGAAGGAAAATGGAAGTACAGTAACGGTTAGGCTTTTATATCGAATGACCCAAAATGATTGTCTTGATACTGTCATCCATAAGACTTTTATTTATTTATTTATTTATTTGTTTGTCGTCCTGGACTCGGTCTTGTCTTCGACTCAAACCTCTTTGAACTTGGACTTGACTTGGGCTTGACAAAGGTGGTCTTGACTACCGCCCTGGTTGGATCTTCACCCAAATTGGAACAAAAGTCAGGATGTTTTGTCTTTTCTGCATTGACTTTGACCCCAACTTAATGGAAGTGCGAACTGTAGTGGGGGTAAATGGGGCAAATGCACTGGATCACAGCATTTGCCACGTCTTTAAGAGGGCAGTTGTTTAAGTCATCAACTAAAATTATATTTCTTTTATAATTTTTGTTAACTAATTTATTCATATCAATATAGCTACACCTTGACCACCCGAATTTCCCTATTTTGGGATTATAAAGTTTACCTTGAATATAAAAACTTATCCAGATGAGTAATGTCTTTAGCTCAGCAGACTACTGAGCACAATGGACATCAAGAAATGAGTGGCAAATAAAATCCTTGACTCTTTGAGTCATGTTTGTGTTTATTCAAACCTTTTATTTAACCAGAATAAAACTCAGATTCAAAATCTTTTTTACAAGAGTGTCCTGTCAAGTGGCAGCAGCGCGGTTTCAAATAGACAATTCAAGGTAAATACATAAACAGTCTTTCACTCATCATATTCAAACAACAATGTCATCATAAAAAAACCTGGGTCCTAAATCAATTTAATAACAGTGACATACAGACTGCCTTTCTGCAAGGTCCTTTTTTAAAAGCCTTTAAAATAATAAAGTGGGGGAATGGCTCAACCTGTCAAAATTGGGTGGAGATATGTGAGGTAAACACGCTGAAAAACAAACACCTGGCTGAAGTTAGTCGTATAATCACCAAGTTTTACCTAATAATAGTCTTTGTTCGGCTTCATCTTATTTTCTTTCAGTTTTGGAGCAGTCAAAGTTCATTGTCATACGGTTTCAATATAGTCAACCTTGACTGCAACTCACTGTGGGTGGAGGGGGGAACCAACCGTTGAGTTACTCCCAACTTCCGTCTTCAAACTGCCTCAACACTAAGATTGTCTTTTCATGCATGGGGTAAAAATCGACCGATGCAGAATTTAAGAGTGCGGGTTTACCTTGCACCAATACGTATGTTGGATTACTTAAGCTTAGAGCTGTTTTCTCTTGTGACAGCGCCTGTGGCTTCACTGCTGCACAATTTTGGTTGAACCTTTTTGTCATGCTGCATGATTGCAAATGTTCTTGACTCTCCCTGGGTGTGCCAGTTAGGAGTGGATGTGAACTTTGGGGAGACGCTGTGGCTGATTAGGCCATGTCCTGCTCCTGTCATTAGGACACAGTGGAGACACTCAGCTTAATGGGGGAGACACATTGGAGCTAATTGCCTCAATTTGGATGAAGCCCTGTGACAGCTCGCTGGTGAGGAAGGGCACACACAAGGTCAATTGTTCTGCGCCTGAATGCTAAACTCATTTCTGATGTGTTATAATTGACTGCGTAGACCCTAATGAACAAGGATGGGTCATTATTTTAGGGTTCAAGGAGTACAGAAAACGCGGGAAAGCACAAGGAGTCTGTTTTCCGCCTCTGTGCACCGGGCTCGGCGGGCGAAATCATCATTTCAGCTTTCGTCATTCCAACGTCAGCCCTGCTATGAAGTGATTCCCAGGGCTTTCTGTCACTCTCTCATTCACAGAACAAACGTCATCAGAAGTTGGCGAGACCTCGAGGCAGACTTTAAAGACGTAATCGTGTCCATTGAGTGCGTTTTCATTATCAAAAACAATAGTCAAGAGAACATCAAGGAAAGTACAAGAGGAACAATGAGCCGAAACCATCTGAATACAACAGCAGACTGCCAGCTCTAACAGATGGCAAGTTATTACGATGTACGGCAAAGACGGAGATGTAAATCTGTTTTTTTTTCTTTTTTTCTCCGTTCTAAAAATCCAAACCGAATTACTTGTTTATCACAATCATCTTAGCACAATCATCTTAGCTAATGCAGGTACTACTTTAAATGTAACCAGACATAATTGAGTAAATCTCTATATATATGAGAGAGAAAGATGGGGTAGTTGCAGTAAGGAAAACATGGAACAATTAGGGAAGTTAAATAAGTTGAAGCAGATGGACAAGGAAAATAAACGGGTAGTTAGGGTAACAATCAGAGTAGCAAGAAGATGAATCATAGATTAACGCTTGTGTTCCCGTCGAAATTGAAAATCAACACGTTTTCAATTTTTTTCCTTCACTTTTTTCAATGTTTGTCACTTTGACGTTTTCAACACTACGCAAAACTAACTTAACTTTAGTTTTATATTTGGAATTTATGGTCAATAAACCTCTTTTATAGGAAATTATACCTAATGTTTGAGTTAGAAAAGCAGAAATTAGGAATTATTTAGACTAAAATTAAAGGAATGGATGTTGATGGATAATCACAGACTGGAATATGTCAACTTTTACTCAATACTATGTCAAAAACACTTTTAAAATGCTATAAAATTGAATAAGACCCCCCAAAATTAATGAAAGTAGAGATTTGTACTTGCCAAAGAGCGTTGTGTGGAATCAATCATGTTATTTTGGGTAATTAAAAAGAACATTGATATAGAAAAACGGGTCAATTTGACCTGAGGACAACACGAGGAATAAACTGATGTTTTTAAGTTTCTGCTTTTAATTTCCACAAGCCAATGCCCTTTGCTACTAGTCTACATATGTCCGTTACATGTCTGAAGTTATGTGTAAATCCAGATACAGCGTCCTGTCTGCAGCATTTATGCACATTTCTTGTGTGATGAAGGTCATTAGTGTTTTTTTTTTTGCAGAAATTAGGAATTATTTAGACTAAAATTAAAGGAATGGATGTTGATGGATAATCAGACTGGAATATGTCAACTTTTACTCAATACTATTTCAAAAACACAACCAATTTGTTTTATAAATGCTATAAAATAAGAACCCAAAATTAATGAGATGTGTACTTGCCAAAGAGCGTTATGTGGAATCAATCATGGTAATATGGATAATTAAAAAAAAAAAAAAATTGATATACTGTAGGAAAATAGGTCAATTTGACCCGAAACTGAAGTAGAAAGGTAAGGAATGGGGAATGGGATGGTTTGAAAATTAAAAGGAGGCGAACAAACAAGAAGTTGGTTGGTTTTGATAATACTGGATTGGAACAAGTTTTGGCACAACATTGGAAGTCAAAGGTTTATAGTTATTCTGAACGGCTGCCGTAACCAGAGATTATTTAACTACGTGGAAGACGGCAGACCTTTTCAGACAGCCTCTCCCTGAAGACATTCATAGTTTTGTCCAAGCTGAGCGAGACATCCAAACAATGGCTCCTCTCTCACATCCACACAGCCGGCCAATTACTGCGTGGATGGATTGTGAATGTCGCATTGTTCGTTAAAGAAATGCAAGAAGAGGTTCAAAAGGACAGAAGAAAGGTGGATCCAAGACCTCTAATCACGTTTTTTTTTTTTTATAGCAATTTAAATAGGTGATGTGCTAATTGATGGGTTTGTTGACCAAAGAGAACATTGTTGACCAAAGAGAAAGTGGAAAGTCAGGAGAATAGTAGAGTCAAGGACCTAGCTTTGGGTTCAACATGGGGGGACGTGGGAGCAGGACGGGTTGCGTGCCTCCATCCCAGACACTCTGGAGACACTTTAACAAAGACGGGAGAGGAGACGACATGCAAAAAACCACTAATGACCTCCATCACACAAGAAATGTGCATAAATGCTGCAAACAGGACGCTGTATCTGGATTTACACACAACTTCAGACATGTAACGGACATATGTAGACTAGTAGCAAAGGGCTTTGGCTTGTGGAAATTAAAAGCAGAAACTTAAAAAGATCAGTTTATTCCTTGTGTTGTCCTCAGGTCAAATTGACCCGTTTTCCTAGATCAATGTTCTTTTAATTCCCCAAAATAACATGATTATTTCCACACAACGCTCTTTGGCAAGTACAAATCTCTACTTTCATTAATTTTGGGGTGTCTTATTCAATTTTATAGCATTTTAAAAGTGGTTTTGAAATAGTATTGAGTAAAAGTTGACATATTCCAGTCTGTGATTATCCATCAATATACGTCCCTTTAATTTTAGTCTAAATAATTCCTAATTTCTGCTTTTCTGACTCAAACATTTGGTATAATTTTCCTATAAATGTTTATTGACCATAAATTCCAACAATAACTGTAAAACTAAAGTTAATAAGTTAGTGTTATGTAGTGTTAAAGGTCAAAGTGACAAACACTGAAAGTGTTGAAAAAAGGTAAAAACATTAATCAAAAAGCATCAACAAAAGTGTTATTTCAATTTTGACAGGAAGACCACACGAGGGTTAAAATTGTAAAACATATGCGAGACATGAAAGGAAAGAGAGGAAAAACAGTGAAAACGGAGAGAGGAAAAAACAAAATGAGAACAAAAGAAAAAGGAAGAGAGTGGCGTTTTGTTCCACGCTGCCCTTTTCCACTTTGAAACACCACTGGTGGCACATTCACCCGCTGAAGCTGCTAGCCAATCGCCTCTCCTCTTCTGCCCTGTCACCCTGCATCATTAGGGTCAAAGGGCGCTGTGCCCCCCAATTAATGAGCCAGCGAGTGTCTTGGCCCCCCTCTCCCCTCCCCAAACTCCCACAATTCAGCTGGGAGACGGAAATTAAGCAGAAGACAAGGGAACTGCATCGTTTTCACCTGAGCGTCTCTCTCCCTCCAGCTGTTTTTTTCGGCTTGTTTCAGGGACCCATCGCGTCAGTTTTTCTTATTTTTTTTTATTAAATGATCAGTTTTGTTAAACAGATAAGAGCAGTTGCATGCTGTGAGCTCCCCTCTTTCCTCCTGGCGGTAACTGTTCACCCTTGTAATCAGATCATGCCTGCTGAAGGGTCAGGAACAAAGACATGCAAATTCTAATTAAATGCGCAGCGTTGGGACAGGCCCCGTTTGATCGCCGAGCCCTTTCATGCCCCCTAATCGCTCCTGACAGCCCCTTCCAACAGATTCTGTGACAAACTTCTCGATTCAACTGAGGGGGATTTTTGAACTTTGCTTGCTCCTGCGGCCTTGGCTCCAGGTCTGTCAAACAATCCAAATCAATGACCCAATTGACCACTGGTCCCCTTGTTGATAACCTCAATGAGCTCTATGTTGCCATTCATTGTGTCAGAGGGCTAAATGACGATAGCATTTTATGGTAATTAAAGACTACTTTTGGTTCCTAGCTTTGAATACAAACACTGGAAGGGGGGGCGGAAAGCACAGGGCAGTACTGGGGGGGGAAGACGCAGGTGCAGGGAAAGGACAGAGGGTTGAAGCGGAGTGGGGGGGGGGTCCCGAGAGACTGGTTTGACCGCGGGACTTTCCCACCAACATGGCCCGGCGCCACCGACACACTCATTAGGTCATTATAATAAGGAAGGGGGCTTTTTTTTGTTTTATTAAAACTCTCATTAATCCCACAACAAAAGGCATGCACTGACCTCATTGGTGCCCCTGTTATCTGAATATGCCTTTTATATAATGGAGCGTCTAATTGCGATTCGGCGCCTAGCGGCTTTCCCTCCATCAGGCCCGGCAGTATTTAGCGTACAGGGAGTGAAAGGGGAGCTAAAGAGAATTGGCCTCCCAGGGCGACTGACGACCTAATGGGAAACTGGTTTCTGCCGCTAGTGGGGGGGGGGGGGGGCTTTTCCACAGGTGGGCAGTGGTGAAAGAGTTATTTGGATCCTTTTTATTTTGGGTTCTCCAAGTAAAAGTCCTGCATTGAAAGTGTAAAGTAAAAGTCTGTATCAGGAAAAATCCTCCGGTTGTAGAAAGAGTAAAGGATCCAATCAGCTGTTTAATGACATCATCATCTCAGCTGATATGACATCATCTCAGCTGGACCTGGAGCCGTTATGTTGTTGCTAGGTTACTTTAATTAACATCAGATTATAAACTACATGTGTTTAATGTGCAGGAATCTTAATGTGGAAAGTAACTAATAACTAGTAACTTAAGCTGTCAGATGAATGTAGTGGAGTAACTAGTAACTAAAGTAACTAGTAACTAAAGCTGTCAGATGAATGTAGTGGAGTAACTAGTAACTACAGTAACTAGTAACTAAAGCTGTCAGATGAATGTAGTGGAGTAACTAGTAACTAAAGCTGTCAGATGAATGTAGTGGAGTAACTAGTAACTAAAGCTGTCAGATGAATGTAGTGGAGTAACTAGTAACCCACAGGTCTAGGTAACACGCACTACCTGCAGGTTTAGGAGATTTCATTACGGAACTCCTAACAGATCTTCTCACACTCACAACACACATTTATGTAACAAAATGCCTCGCAATCTATGTGCGTATCTTATTCTTTAATCTCCGGCTCCGTCCCACTCCCGTTGATTTCTATGCTCTATTCCGTCCCTATCACATTGTGAATCTGATCAACAGTGAAATTGACCACTGAACTCCGCCCGTGACCCGCGAGAGTCCCAAAAAATTGGGGGGGGGGGGGGGACTGTGATAGGGTTTCACGTTCACGCCTTGCTCTTTCGCTCCAGGTTCCTGTGTCCAAGCCGAGGGGCAGAGCATGACCTTGCAGTATGCTAGCACATTAGTCTAGAGAGAGCGAGTCTCGCTTTGCCAGACCGTTACGCAAATCGCGCTGGAGGAAGGTCTGTCTAGTCCACATGGCATTCGGGGATGGGAGAAAAACATGCTCTGGTTGATTGGCATGTCTTTAATCCAATCACAGCCGTCTTGGTCGGGGCTAAGTACCACAGAAAAGCAGCAGTGCTGCTGCAAAATAAGCTTGGAAGGAAGTTGTTTTGGTGAAACGTGTACGTTTAAAAGTAGTTTTAGTCGTGCAACAGAAAACTCCAATTGGACAGAAAGTCTAGCTAGCTGTCTGGATTTACCCTGCAGAGATCTGAGGACCAGGGAACCATAGTCCTCAGATTGGACAGATAGTCTAGCTAGCTGTCTGGATTTACCCTGCAGAGATCTGAGGACCAGGGAACCATAGTCCTCAGATTGGACAGATAGTCTAGCTAGCTGTCTGGATTTACCCTGCAGAGATCTGAGGACCAGGGAACCATAGTCCTCAGATTGGACAGAGTCTAGCTAGCTGTCTGGATTTACCCTGCAGAGATCTGAGGACCAGGGAACCATAGTCCTCAGATTGGACAGATAGTCTAGCTAGCTGTCTGGATTTACCCTGCAGAGATCTGAGGACCAGGTAACCATAGTCCTCAGATTGGACAGAAAGTCTAGCTAGCTGTCTGGATTTACCCTGCAGAGATCTGAGGACCAGGGAACCATAGTCCTCAGATTGGACAGATAGTCTAGCTAGCTGTCTGGATTTACCCTGCAGAGATCTGAGGACCAGGGAACCATAGTCCTCAGAAATTCACTTGAGGTTAGAGCGCCGACACAGAGACTGAAGACGGGGACGGACATCTGGCCGCAAAAAAGGGACATCCAGCGGACTTTTCAGGCGTCACTGGAGCAATCCCGGAAGTGGAACGTCATGGATAGATTTTTTTTTTTTATTATATTTTTTTTTTTTGTGATCCAGTTTGAATTGAGCCATGAATGAGACGTATGATGACTTGCAAGTCAAAGTCTCACCGATTGCCAAACTGTAGTATAAGAAGTATACATGCTTAGACGTAGTTAGACTACACACTTCAAAGTCGCATGGGTGATGTCTCGCAATTTGTCTCTCTCCGTTCACTACTATGTAAATCTTTGAGTTTGACCCTCGTGTTGTCTTCCCATCAAAACTGAAAAGCAGCACTTGCATTGACACTTTTTTGTCCCGTCATTGATCAGAACCAGAGACGATACGGACATCTGTGTCCCAACACGTGGCGGTACGCCCACGCAGACAGCAGTGTGTCCGAGCTGCTGACAGACAGAAACATGTCGGGAATTAATTATGTGTGCTTGCTACACGTTAATATCATTTAGATTTTATAAGCCATGGACAGTAACTATGCCGTACTTCAATACAACTGAAAGGTACTTTTATTTGAGTATATTCATTTTCTCCTACTTGCCTATTGTACGTTTTACTTATCTATTTTTTTAGCTTTAGTTACTTTGCATATTCATATAAATTATTCAAAATATTATGAATAATCTATGATGTACTAAAGTGGATAAAGAGACTTTATTGATCCGGTGGTGAAATTTACACACTAGCTGCCACGTCAAACTTCCGCTTTTATTTTGGTGAAAGTAACTCAAAGTTAGTCTAACACATTACAATTCAGAGACCGTAATATTGTAATATTACTAATTACTCCCAAATGACAGGAACTAGTAATCTACAGTATAATGTATTACATTTTGGAAGTAACTTGCCCAACACTGTCTATAATACATTTGCAGTTGAAATTTTTGAAATTTTGCAATTGCATAAAATATTCTCACAGTTGGCACTATTATGGACCTCCAAAGTCCTCAAAACCTCATGATGATACCAGCTGTTTATTTCTCTCCTTTAATAAGACTCTCAGCACATGCTTTCTGTCACCGTTAATGTTGGAAACGGTCTGGTTATGTTTAGGTACCCAAACTACAACCATAGCAACGCACAGAGCTGACTGTTTCTGAATGTGCTGTATAGCCTGTGCGATGTCTAAAGAATTGCCCTAAAACCTGAATAATACCACCACGTCACACACTAGATCACTCTCTTAATCGTAAAGTGCTAAATTCGTAAATTATTCTAATTATGGAAACGGAACATGCGCTGTATCATATTCGGAATATTGTCATATTTAGAATATTAGTGTATGGGGCGCCGTTTGTAAAGCGGCTCACGCTGAAAATAACAGCAACATTTTGTCACATTTAGCTTTAAATGTTTAAAAAACTGGTCTGAAATTTTGAGGGTCACTTTCTTGCACATTTACAACAATATTTGTCAACTTGGAAATATATATATCATCACGCGCACACACACACATCCGCTTGTCCGGTATTGGGTCACGGGGGCAGCAGCTCCAGCAGGGGACCCCAAACTTCCCTTTCCCGAGCCACATCAACCAGCTCCGACTGGGGGATCCCGAGGCGTTCCCAGGCCAGGTTGGAGATATAATCTCTCCACCTAGTCCTGGGTCTTCCCCGAGGCCTCCTCCCAGCTGGACGTGCCTGGAACACCTCCCTAGAGAGGACCCCAGGAGGCATCCTTACCAGATGCCCGAACCACCTCAACTGGCTCCTTTCGACGTGAAAGAGCAGCGGCTCTACTCCGAGCTCCTTTTGGATGACTGAGCTTCTCACCCTATCTCCAAGGGAGACACCAGCCACCCTCCTGAGGAAACTTATTTCGGCAGCTTGTACCCTGGATCTGGTTCTTTCGGTCATGACCCAGCCTTCATGACCATAGGTGAGGGTAGGAACGAACTCTGCCCGGTAGATCGAAAGCTTTGCCTTCTGGCTCAGCTCTCTTTTCGTCACAACGGTGCGATAAACAGAATGTAATACCGCACCGGCTGCTCCGATTCTCCGACCAATCTCACGCTCCATGGTCCCCTCACTCGCGAACAAGACCCCAAGGTACTTAAACTCCTTCACTTGGGGTAGGGACTCACTCCCTACCTGAAGAAAGCACTCCATCGGTTTCCTGCTGAGAACCATGGCCTCAGATTTAGAGGTGCTCATCCCAGCCGCTTCACACTCGGCTGCGATCATACTCGCGCTCTGCCTCTACCACAGAGGACGTGACAGCTGGATTTAGGAGTTCCTCAAAGTGCTCCTTCCACAGCTCTTACCACCTCAGTTGAGGTCAACAACATCCAATCCTTACTGTTCACAGCTTGGATGATTCCTCGCTTCCCCCTCCTGAGGTGGCGAACGGTTTTCCAGAAGCACCTTGGTGCCGACCAAAAGTCCTTCTCCATGTCTTCTCGGAACTTCTCCCACACCCGCTGCTTTGCCTCTGTCACAGCAGAGGCTGCAGCCCTTTGGGCCCGTCGGTACCTTGCAACTGCCTCCGGAGTTCTCCAGGATAACATATCCCGGAAAGACTCCATCTTCAGTCGGACGGCTTCCCTGACCACCGGTGTCCACCACGGTGTTCGTGGGTTACCGCCCCTTGAGGCACCTAAGACCCTTAGACCACAGCTCCCCGCCGCAGCTTCAGCAATGGAAACTTTGAACATTGTCCACTCAGGTTCAATGCCTCAAGCCTCCACAGGGATGCCCGAAAAGCTCCGCTGGAGGTGCGAGTTAAAAAGTCCGTCGGACAGGGGCCTCCTCCAGACGTTCAAAATTTACCCGCACTACCAGTTTGGGCTTACCAGGTCTGTCCAGAGTCCTCCCCCCATCCTCTGACCCAACTCACCACCAGATGGTGATCAGTTGACAGCTCTGCCCCTCTCTTCACCCGAGTGTCCAAAACATACGGCCTCAGATCATATGAAACAATTATTAAAATCGATCATTGATCTTAGTCGGAGTATCGTCCTTTTCGGTCAATAAAAGGGAATATAATGGACATGGTGACTCTCCAGTTTATAACCTCATCAAACCAAATGATGTGGTAGTCGTGGTAACAGTGGTGGGAGTGCTGGGCAGCCCTCTGCAGAGGTTAATAGGCCTGTTGTGACGGAGTGATGAGTGGAAGAGGAGGGAGAGAGGGAAGGCCGAGATGAAAGAGTGCAGGAGGACAGATGAGTGATCCAGTCATCCAGAGCTACGAGACATCCCAGAGGACAGGAAACACTGTGTTGACCCGTAGTCTGCACCCCCCCCCCCCTTTTTTTCACCTCTTACTCCTCCTTTTCTTCTCTCCTGAGCTCACAATAAAAAATCTTGTTTTCATCTTTTATTTTTTATTTTTTATTTTTTTGCCTATTTGACATTCAAAAGCAAACTGAAAACATTACTTGTCTCTCACGCTTTTGACTAATTACAGTCTGTGATGTGTATTTGGATGGACACACTTGTTTTTTGATGCTCATGCTGTGGGACAATTGTTAAAAATCTAAATCATTATCTATTTGTTTGATTACTCAGGATAATTAACCACACTCTCTTTTAGGCATACTGTGGTAGGAATTATGTTTTGATTATGAAATGATAAGGTGTGTTCCTTTTTTTTGTTAACTTTAGGACTGAAACAATGAAGCTTTGTCAAACTGGGATTTACTCAGCGCTGGAGGAAGGATACAGGTCCTTAAGTACTAATGTTTTAATTATTTTCTTTTTGTAGGCTTTCCGGCTTTTCCCCTGACTATATATATTTATATACATAATACACACACACTGCAGCTGATTGAATATTAAATTCATTTATGAGTTGTTGTTTTTTTTTGTTTTTTTTACATATCTACACTCTTGCTGCAGCTGTTTTTCCTGCTCATTAACCCTCATGTTGTCCTGGGGTCAAATTTGACCTGTTTCCAAGTTTTTATTTATATCAGAAATATGGCAGGTTGAAAGGGTCAACAAGACGACAAAACATTTGGGGGGAAAAAAGCATAAAAAATATTGGAAACAGTGACAAAATACAAGAAGAAAACCCTTGGAAGTGGGTGTCAAAAACTTTGGAAAAAACGGCTAAAATGTCAAAAAAATGACAAAACGTCAAAAGGGACAAAGACGATAAAAATGTTGAAAAAAAACAAAACGTAATGCTTTTTTTTTTCTTTCGAAAAGCAACAAAAATGTTGAAATAAGGACAACAAAAGTGTTTTTTTTCATGTTACGGGAAAGACAACACAAGGGTTAAACTCTGGTCCATTCCCTCCATGCAGCCTCCTTTGCCCTGACCTCAGCCTCCCCGCCTCCTGCTGCGGTATCCCAGAGGCCCTCGGGGCTCCAGGCTCCTTCTTCCCCTCTGGCCCCACCTCACAGGAAAGCCCCCAGACTGCGGCCAAATAACTCTGCGGATTCTTCCTCTCGCTCAGAGGCGGCGAGAAGGGGGCCCCTCGCGGCTTCGCCTCACTTCCACCGCAGGGCCTCGGAAATACCTGAGATCCCTGAGTGTGATCGGCGTTCATCTGCACCGCCTTGGCCTGGAGTCACCGCCACAGGCACAGACCGCAGATGTTCACACTCGCGTTGAAATCACAGCTCAAATCACATCTTTTTTTTTTTTTGGGATACTGATTTTAATGAGCAGGAAAAACTGCTGCAGCAGGAGTGTAGATATGTAAAAAAAATGAATCTAATGTTGAATCAGCTGCAGTGGTTATGGACCCAAAAGGTCCTTTTGCAGAGCGTAACGCAGGGGTAAAAAAAACAAACAAAAAAAAACACTTTTGTTGTCCCTATCTCAACGTTTTTATAAAAAAGAAAAAGCTTTAAGTTTTTGGGGTTTTTCTTCAACATTTTTATGGTCTTTGTCCTTTTTGTTGACGTTTTGTCATTTTTTCGACACTTTAGCCAAATGTTTAGCCACATTTTTCCAAAGTTTTTGACGCTTACTTCCAGTGTTTTTTTTTTTTCTTGGTTTTTGTCACTTTTTCCAATATTTTTTATGCTTTTTTCCCCCCAATGTTTTGTCGTCTTGTTGACATTTTCAACCTGCCCTATTTCTGATATAAATAAAAACTTTGAGGGTCAAATTTGACCCCAGGACAACATGAGGGTTAATGAGCAGGAAAAACAGCTGCAGCAAGAGTGTACATATGTTTAAAAAAAAAAAAAGGCACCAAAGGTCGTTCTGCAGATCGTAACGCAGGGGTGTCAAACTCGACTTCACTAAGGGCCACACTGGAAAATGAGAAACACATCACGGGACAGACGTGTACAGCTTATTGACATGTTTTTATTTAATAAATTTCTTTGGCTGGATTATTTCATGTCTCATATACTGTAGTCTTCTCACTCATTTTGGTCAACAGTCCAAAAATTGACAAAAACAAGGTGGGCCAAAAAATGTATTGTGAACCATATTTGATATGTGGGCCGGATGACAATTTGTGAAGGGCCAGATTTGGCCCGCGGGCCTCGAGTTTGACACATGGGGCTTAAAGGTGAAAGTGTAACAACTTCCAGTTGAACTTTTATCTTTCTTACTATTTCATATATGTATATAGTTGCTCTCGGAATTGTGCACCACATCCCCGCTCTTTTTTTCTGTTTTTCTTCTGCACTACTTATATTTTATATTTTAATATTTCGTGTTGACACTGTAAAGGTTTTGCTTCTATCTCGTTGCACAAGTACTGCACTTGTACAATGAAACTAAAGTCATTCCATATATTCTAACTTATAAATATTTGTGTGTGTGTGTATGTATGTATGTGTATATATGTATGTACGTATGTGTATGTATGTATGTGTGCATATATAGTATGTATATAATGTGTGTATGTATTTCCTGGTGTGGATGCTTCATGAAAGTTAAATATATAAAAGTTAAATAATAAATCACAGGAACCATGACAACCCAAAGAATGAAGCAGGTTACAGGTGGTCACCAGACTCCACCTGGTGGTCCACAGGGTACACAGCACAACTGTAGACTTGGAACACTTTTTACTACATTTTACATGGATGGATGGAGGGAGGGATGGATAGATTACCTTTTTGACATACTAAAGTATGACTTTTTTCAACATAATTTACTATGACCAATGTTTTTTTTTTTTAAATATACTTTGATTTTTTCCGACATACTATACCATAACTTTTTTTTAGAATTTTTTTAACATACTATACTATAATTTTTTACGACATACTATACTATGCCGTTTTTTACTTTTTTCCACATACTATGCTACTTTTTTAGATTTTTTTTTTAGCTTCTTGTGGTCCCCTCGAGCGGCTTGGGACGCAGGCCAACGCTCCCACGCTCCCCTACCCGGCAGGTCGGGCCTGAGAGCCGTTGTCCAGTCACGGCGGGGCAAGGCCAAGAGGCTGTGTGTTTTGCCCCCGGAGGCCGACTGAGGTCCCCTCCAGGACGGCCGCTAGCGTTGTTGTCCCGCCTTTCTACAACCGGTGCTTCTTCGTTCCTGAGACGGACGGGGGCCTGCGCCCTATGCTGGAGCTGCGGGTTCTGAACCGGTCTCTGAGGAGATACAGGTTCTGGATGCTCACCATCCCCGCCCTCGTGTGTCACATCCAGTCCAAGGACTGGATTGCCACCATAGATCTGAGGGACGCGTACTTCCGCGTCTCCGTTCGTCCTTCCCTTCGGCCTAGCACTCTCCCCTCACACTTTCACCAAGTGTATGGATGCGGCACTGGCCCCTTTGTGGCTCCAGGGCAACCTGGGTCCTGTATTACATCGACCACTGGCTCATCCTGGTTCAGTCTCGGGGTTTGGCGGCATCGAGATGTCGTACTCGCTCGTCTTCTTCGTTGGGGCTCAACGACGAGAGAAGTGTGCTGGCACCCGCCCATAGGACTGTGTTCTTAGGGGTGGTGTGGGGCTCATTGACGATGCTGGCACATTGTCTCCGGCTCGTGTTGAGTCCGTTCTGGCCACGGTGTAGAGTGTGAGGCTGGGCCGCGCCATCACAGTGAACCACTTCCAAAGGGTGTTGGGCCTCATGGCGGCTGCTTCCAGCGTGATACCTTCTGGTCTTCTGCACATGAGGGCCTTGCAGTGGTGGCTGAAATCGAAGGGGTTCTCCCCGAGGGGAAACCCGTTCCGCCTGATATGGGTTACGCACAAATGTCTTCGTGCCCTATTGGTGTGGAAGAAGCCTTGGTTCCTGCCCCAAGGACCCGCGCTGGGGGCACCCTGTTGCCGTGTAATCGTTTCGACGGACGCTTCCCTCACCGGGTGGGGCGCGGTCATGGACGACCGCTCTGCAAGGGGTGTTTGGCAGGAGCATCACTCGTCATGGCACATCAATTGCCTCGAGATGCTGGCCGTGTTCCGGGCTCTGAGGAGCTTCCTGCCTGCACTCCTGGGTCACCACGTGCTGGTCAGGTCCGGCAATACGGCAGTGGTGGCCTATCTGAATCACCAGGGGGGTCTACGCTCGCGCCCTCTCTGCAGACTGGCACATCAGATCCTCCTGTGGTCCCAGCAGAGACTGCTGTCTCTCAGGGCGATGTTTATCCCTATTCGGAATCAGGGTGCGGGCCTGCTGTCGAGACAGGGGCTGGGGCCCGGGGAATGGCGACTCCACCCCGAGGTGGTGGTGCGGCTTATGCGGAAGATTCGGACCTATAGACGTGGACTCGAGAGACTACGCACTGTCCCCTGTGGTTCTCCCTGACGCCCCCTGCCCCGCTAGGGCTGGACGCCATGGTGCAGACGTGGCCGAGGCTGCGTCTGTACGCTTTTCCGGATCCTGGAGAGGGTCCGTCGGGAGGGTATCCTTTCCCCATCCACCCTCAAGGTTTACGTGGCTGCCATCTCAGCTTTCCACGCCCCTTCGAGGGATGGGTCTCTGGGCAGGCTTCCGCTGGTCGTACGGTTCCTCCGTGGGACCCGGAGGATGAGACCTGCGACTCGCCCTAGGATTCCCACTTTGGATCTGGCAGTGGTTCTCGACGCTTTGGCTGAGGCCCCCTTCGAGCTCATGGAGTCTGCTGAGGCCAAGTACCTGACCCTGAAGATGGCCTTCCTCCTTGCTATCACCTCTCTGAGGAGAGTGGGGGACCTCCAGGCTCTTTTGGTTACTCCCCGATGCCTGGAGTTTGCCCCTGGTAACGTGAGGGCCATCCTGCACCCCTTTCCGGGCTACATTCCCAAGGTGCAGTCCACTGTCATGGGGCCTGTGGTACTGCAGGCGTTTCATCCTTCACCTCATGTGACGGCGGAGGACGGGAGGCTCCATTTGCTCTGCCCTGTCAGAGCACTGAGTCTCTACACTCTGAGGTCCTCCCGGTGGAGGAAGTTGGACCAGTTGTTGGTGTGTTTTGGGTCCCCCCAGGCTGGTCTCCCCGCTTCCAAACATACTATCACTAACTGGATCATTCAGACTATCTCCCTGGCCTATCAGGTGCGCGGTTTGCCTTCACCTATGGCTGTACGGGCTCACTCCACGAGAGGCATGCCGGCTTCCACGGCTCTCCTCTCGGGAGTGTCTCTCCAGGGGGTTTGTGATGCGGCTGGCTGGGCCACTCCTCACACCTTCTTCAGGTTCTATAGTCTGGACCTTCCCTCTGCACCCGGGTGCTCTCCTCCTAGTCGTGCCCACAGGTTGCTTGCACGCTAGGGCAGGCGGGGTTTCGGCGCGGGTTAGTGGGTATCTCGTTCCCATAGTGTCGTAACCGACGCAGTTCGTATGTTACGACACTATATATGTATGTTACGTATGTAACCCTTGTTCCCCGAGATAGGGGAACGAGACACTGCGCCGGTTCACCGCCCCTCGCCCCGTCTGGAGTGCCTTGCTTCATAGAAAGAGCTAATGAGCTATGTGCCGGTGTGCTTATATGCCCCTACGGTTATGCCGTCACATGCTACCGTTCTCACTAGGACCAATAGGATTGGAGTAGTTTTCATTCGCATTCAGCCCTGTCATGCCTAAAGGCGTTCCCATAGTGTCGTAATCGACTCAGTGTCTCGTTACCCTATCTCAGGGAACAAGGGTTACACAAGTAACCAGAGACGTTTTTTGACATACTATGAGTTTTTTCGACAAACTATACTATGACTTTTTTTTTACTTTAACCCGCTCGGTAAGCAAACTCCACTAAAGGAATGAATTAACAAATTAATATTTGTTCTGGTGTCTGGTCATTTACATGACCCATCCCTCAGATTTATTCAGACACATTAACTAACTAAGCACTACTATTTCCAAGGTTAAGGGTGAACTCTTGTCCTGAAAGATCTTTTTAAATGTGTAATCTGATGAAGATGAGCTTTAAAGAACACACAGAAGTCAGTTTGCTGAGATATTTATTTACACATTCATCTAGTGGCCATTATATGAAAAGAAAAACATTTTTACAGTTTATTTACATCACCTGTAAGGCATTATGAAAAACAACAACCTGTACACTTAAATTTAACAAGAAAATTATCAAACATAACAACAAACACGAAAACTAAATGAATTTACATGATAGTATGAATAACAACAGAGAGCAAAGATAAAACTTAAATAAAATGAATAATATGGAACAAATGAGGGGAAATGTCACATTAATCTTATCTTCCCTCTGTCTGAACAGGTCAATAGTTTGGAGTGAGACGAGGGAACGACAACCTGCTGAGGATTCTGGGTAAGTACACTGAAATACTGTCAATGTATGTGACGTGTTTCTTGCCTAGTAACAAGACCATATTGCACTTTTTCCGTTCCTCTTCCATACTAAGGAGTCTACATTGGGATATCCTTAAACTTCAAAATACACTTCATGTTGTCGTCGTCGGGGGAAACCCTATGTACGACACCACTGCATTTCAGGAAATGAAAAAAGGCTAATTTGAAAACATTATATGGAGCTTCGACAGACTACGATGAAAAAAAACGCCTTGTCACCGTTTAAATATCTGTAAAAACCCACAGCTAGGCGTAGTAGATTTATGTAAAAAAAAAAAAAAAATTAAGATGACCAAATATGGAGATAAAGGCCCGACAGCGACTTTATTTAATTCAGATAAGATAAGACTTTCTGTCACATTTGCTGAAACTAACCCCGTGTTGAAGTAGAACTACATGGAGCAGATCATTAAAAAATATCCTGCTCCTCTGGCGCCCCCTACAGCCTGTAGTCGGATCTGCAGGAATCCACCGCTCCCTGTTCAGATGAACCAATCAGGGCCAGGGGGGAAGGTCTAACTGTGTGTCAATCACTGCCCATGCACACGCATTCATATACCTCATGGGGGGAGGGGCTAAGGAGACCGTTTTGGGCTTTAGAAGAAGGGGGGGGGGGGGGGGCATTACGTTTATGAACAGAGTATTTGTATTTAAGCACTTCAACAGACGACAGAATGACACTATGAGATAATCAAGATTTAAGAAATTCATACACGGAACCACACGGACATAAGTCGATCTTCGTAGCTGTAGTTATTACGTTAGAGCACTTGTTTTTAGCCACATGTTGGTTAAATATACAAGTAGCTGGTAGATTTGCTTCACTCACCATCTTAAGCAATAGTAATACATTGAGTGGCTGGTCACATTTGAAACAAGGAGGCACGTAATGCCCCTTTAATTCAGTTTGAGCTCGCTGTGTGCAGATCTGCATGATGTAGCTTCAGTGCTGCGTATATAAAGTGCTCCGATAAATCTGGATCTTTCAAAAACGACCCCGCGTTCCTACTTTCCACTTTACTACCGGCTCCACAAGAGTTGTATAGATCATTTTAACCCAAAAACAGCATTATCAAAAGCAGACACTTGTCTCTTTTTTTAAGCTCCTTTTTGGATATCAATCCACATTTCATGAATTGTTGATTTCCTAATATATCATAACATCTAAAAGAAAATCAGTTTAACAATGAATTTCTAAATATACGCCATCGCTAATTGCCCCCCCATGGGCCATGTTCACACTTAGCGTCATTATTTTAACAGAAAAAAGTTGACTAGCTCACTTTTGTAGTGAAAAAAAAAGCTGGCAGCGTTTTTTATTATAAGCATCCAAGAGCGTCTTGTGTTGCTAACGTTAGTGGTGGAGCGAGCTAGATAAAGAACAGAGAGAGAGAGAGAGAGGTGCTAATGTTAGATAAAACAATGTAAGGTTCCCTGTACATGGAGGACTCGGTCATATCATAACTTGCTGTGCTTCAACTAAATTTTTTCTTGTTGTTATGGAAACAGGTCTGGCTTCTCCGCTTGTCATTGGTCGGCTGTCAAGAAAGGGCTTGACGTAGTTTAGTTTATTTCCAGAAAAGCTGAACTTTAAAAATGACTTCAAAAAGACGCTCCGAGCTGCAGAAAAAAAAGCCGACGTGGCGTTTAAAAAAGCGCTCAGGACTTATGACGCCGAGTATGAACATAGCCTTAACAGTTTGATTTATTTTATATTCAGAATAACATTTTAAAGTACTCAACACATGTAGAAAAGACTTCTTGAGCCCAACGGACCTTGGAATAATTAGTTTCCTGTAAAACATCAAAAGCACGTAATATTAGTTAGGATCACTGATGAGATGAGTATTAGTTCAACTAGAAAGACTGTATTTTGTAAAATTTTCAATTGCGTTTCTTCTCCATATTCTGTGGGGGGGGGGGGGGTTGTTGCCCAGAGATGTAATTTAAAAAAAAATAGGAGCTTAAAGTAGGAGGCTAATGTATCAGCTACAACAAGCATCTTAGCACGAGCCATGCTACTGCAGATTCATGTCATTTTAATTTTTTTAATCAAAGAGATTACGCTAATTATTAATATTGAGTAATCAAAACCTACGAGAATCTACTTAATGAAACCAGAGGACTTTTTTAAGCCTCTAGAAAGTCATTAGCACCAGAAGAGTCTTTGAGAATTACACGGGGCGCAACGCTCTGTGTTAGTGGTTGATTGTGTCCCGACGTGGAGACAGCGTTCCTGCAAGCGAGGGGCGGGAAATAACAGAAAATGATCTGCAAAATTACTTTAATTTCCCAGCTTCCATAGGCGGGGAGAGTAGTGTCACCCAGCTGCTGGAATAACAATCTCTGACCTAACCTAGGTCTAATCTCTAATACTGACGGCGGCCTCTGGCGTTGGGACTGACCGACCCCAGAGCTCCTTCAGATGACTCAGGCCGTCCGAGGCCCGGCAGGCTCGCGGTCGCTCCAAGCTTCGCAGCGACGCCTCTTGGGGTGAGTGTTTAGCATCGGCTACGAGGCTTCGAGCTGCACAGCGAGCCCCTTCGTATCAGACATCATCACAGCTCGATTAGTTTGGACAATTCGATTTTAAGAAAGACGGGCGTCAGCGGCGAGGGTTGGCTAGTGTTAGCTTCTCAGAGCCGGGCTGGTGTTTTTGTCCGTCTCTTTATTTCCATCCTTCATCAATGCGGAAAACACCTGAGAGAAAACACATGGAATTAATATTTAATGAGAGGCAGAAACACATTGACTACGTTGACGTGCACATAATATTTGGGTTTCTTTTGCCTTAATTCATAAAGAAAGGCAATATTCTAACTAAGCTGTTTTCACGGTTAATTAAAGGTATTGATTATTATTCCACTAATATTCTTGTTTACAAAATAGGATTTTTTCCCCAAAGTTTTCCGGCGGTGGAGGACTTGTTGGAGCGTGTGAACACAGCCTCCCTCTTTCATTCCTTCAACCAGCTCCTTGAAACGGTCGGCATGGCGATGTGCAGATATCCAAAAACCTCTTGGTATCCAAGTCTTTGATAATATTTAAAAGAAGCCTGGTTTCTCCTTTTTTTCTTTTGACCATTCATCTCTACTGCAGCCTTGCAGGCAGGTTGGTTGGTTTGTGCACCGTAACCATAGCAACACACAGAGCTGACCTTAGGCCGTAAACTGTCACTAACTGCAGTAAAAACCCTAGACTATATCAACAACGTTCCACTTCAGGATTTCTCTGGTGCCACCGGAAATTCCGCGGATGTCCCCGTCCTCTGTCTCTATGTTGGCGCTCTAACCTGCGGCTGATTTCTGAGGACTATGGTTACCTGGTCCTCAGGTCTCTGCGGTGTAAATCTAGCTAGCTAGACTATCTGTCCAATCTGAGTTTCCGTTGACGACTATTACTACTTCTGAACGTACACATGTGCGACCAAACAAGTTCCTTGACTAGACTAGACTATTTAGCAGCGGCACCGTGGCTCTGTCCGGCGCGTAGCCCCGCCCAAGACAATTGTGATTGGTTTAAAGAACTGCCAATAAACCAGAGTATGTTTTGCTCCCAACCCAGAATGCTGCGTGGGCTACACCGACCCTCTTCCACAGCGCTGTGGAGGAAGGTCTGGCAATACAAGACTATAAAAACCTAGATTGAGACGCAGATTCTGAATGTGCCGTATACATTAGCAAAATAAATTCCTAAAACCTGAATAATACCTGCATAATTGTAAAACGCTAAATTCTTCATAAAATATACGAGCAAATTTAAAATATGCTGTTAAGCTGACCTTGTAATACTGTCATATTGTGAATATTAGTGGAATATCAGTGTGGATGGAAACGTACTCATTGACTGGCGTTGCCCTGAACTCGGAGTGTGATGCTGACCTGAGCCCAGCGGCGGTTCCTGCTGACCATGTGTGTGTTGGCCATGGCGATGAAGAGTGTGTGTGCCTGCAGGTCCTCCGGCAGCCGGGTTAGGAACTGAGCGATGTGGATGAAGTCCATCTGGAGCAGGACGTCCTCGAAGAGACGCAGGATGCCGAGCCCAGTCCGAAACAAACTCTCCTCCCCGTCCCGGCAGAAGACGTCCCACACCCGACACGCCACGTCCAGAGGGAGAGACTTACTGTACAGGGTGAAGATCCTGCACAGAGATACACACAGTTACTAACACACGGTTGCTTTTCCAAAGATAAAGGCTTTTATGGCGTTTTTCCATTGATGGTAACAACTCTACTCGACTCGACGCATTCTCCGTCCGTTTTCCATTGCAGATTGAGTAACGCCTCAGCGTGGCTGGTCACCATAGCTACGCGTGATGACGTAATTTTCAACGTGATTGACAACAGCACGTCGGCTACTCGCCAATGTTTTGTTTCAAAAGAAGCTGAAGGAAGCAACAAAAATCACTGCTAAAAAAACAGAAGTTTGGGATTTCAGACGGAGTTAAGACGTCGACATGACTGTTGTTCGCCGACACCAAAGGGTAAGTTAAGTTTCCTGGTAACGTTAGCTAACATTTGCATGTGTTAGGGTCACAGTCAGTATTTACTATACGCTATCTAAAGTACATGAACTCTAGCAACCATTACACACCAAAATATGTCTGCTGTGTACTGTTTGTGTTTCAGAGCAAAACCGCCGCCGCAGACCGTCTGGTGGCCGATGTCCGACGGGTGAAATCTCTGGTTCTGACCTGCTGGGCTTCGTATAATCTTTATGAGAGTCATGGCTTATGACAACGACTGGGATACATCTGGGCCAGCAGAGCCGGGGGGGACACTGTCACAGGGTGCAGGGGACGAAGACCGGGGTGTACGGGAGGGTTTGATGCGCTACTTGAAAAGCTAAATAAAAACTTTTCTTTGATATATTGTCTTGTTTTTTTAAAGTAACAGTGTCCAATATTGGAAACAATATAAATCCCCTAATATATAGCCCTTAATATTGAACAGTTAAAGTGAGAATAGTGCAGAGAGTAGATAATCTGTCGGTGTCTGGCTAGATTTTTTTTTTTTTAAATGTCCCGTTTATTCCGGACACACACTCCGCACTCTTGTCTGCTAAAAATGCAGCGATCCAACCAACCAGCAGCCTGCAGGTTTCCACGTCACCTTTTGGTATTGCCTCAGCTCGCTTAGAACCTTGACTGAGGTAGTACTAAAAAAAGTACCTGGTAGCAGGTCCCAGGGACTTTTTTTCGTAATGGAAAACCAAAAAAGGCGAGTCGAGTCGAGTAGATACCACGCAGTGGAAAACCGCCATTATTCAAAGGTTATTTTTACAATGTATAGTCACAACGAATCCACCTCTGTGTATTTCCCACATAACCAGTAGCAGAGTACTGGTGATACGTCACTCACCAGTCGATCAGATAGAGGTCGGGGGTCAGGCTGTTGGTCTGGAAGTGGCTGAAGAGTCGAGGCAGATTCTCCTCAAAGAAAACCTCAAAGGCTGCAAAATACTTCAACATCTGACACAGACAGAGAGAAAAACAAACAGAGTAAAGAGAGGATGAAGGACAAAGCCATGGGTCAGGGGCCACACTGGAGGATGAGAATCACATCAAGGGCCAGACATGTACAGTTTATTTTTATGCTAATGTTTCATTGAAAAGTTGAATTACTGCATGTCTACAGCAACCTGTTTCACAGACTTCAATGTATTCGGCCCAAAATATCATGATTGATTTTCTCCGTATCGCCCAGCCCCACATGTGATCAAACGGAGTACTGTGAATAACTATTGTGTCTTTTTGTGTACCAGTTCATGGTCGACTCTGAAGAAGGCCATCTGACAGGGTTTGTTGAGCAGGTTGGCGAAGGTGATGAAGGCTTCGGCCTCCTCCAGGTTGAGGATCAGCACAGCAGCGATGAAGGACATGCCCTGGACCTGAAACACAACGAGAACACAGACTCCAGATCAGCAGGGAAGACTGGCCGTTTGGATTAATGTGTGTTTGTTTATAGCAAGGATCACATTCAAAAACAAGTGTTGTAGAATTAAAGAAAAACATGAAAAGAAGACAATAAAGCTACTTTAAAAGACACAATGTTTTCAAAGTCTGAGAATAAAGATTCGTTTCAAGACGGGATTTAAAAACAGTGGAGCTGTGGAATCAAATAAGGGTCATTAATATGTTAGGCTTTTAAAAATGTCACTGTTGAACTACTTTGTGTATGTGCAAACACAAAGTTACTGACTTTAGAGGTTTTTGTTGGCCAATGGCGCGATCACTTTCTGCTGACTCAAGATAGCAAAATGCTCAGAATGCACCTGAACACACCTCCTTGTAAGACCAGCACGCCCAGAGTGCACCGGAACACACCTCCCTGTAAGACCAGCACCCCCAGAGTGCACCGGAACACACCTCCCTGTAAGACCAGCACGCCCATAATGCACCTGAACACACCACCCTGTAAGACCAGCACGCCCAGAGTGCACCTGAACACACCTCCCTGTAAGACCAGCACGCCCAGAGTGCACCTGAACACACCTCCCTGTAAGACCAGCACGCCCAGAGTACACCTGAACACACCTCCCTGTAAGACCAGAATGCACCTGAACACACCTCCCTGTAAGACCAGCACGCCCAGAATGCACCTGAACACACCTCCCTGTAAGACCAGCACGCCCAGGCACCGACACCTCCCTGCAGCGAGTACGAACACACCTCCCTGTAAGACCAGCACGCCCAGAATGCACCTCCCTGTAAGACCAGCACACCCAGAATGCACCTAGAACACACCTCCCTGTAAGACCAGCACGCCCAGAATGCACCTTAGAACACACCTCCCTGTAAGACCAGCACACCCAGAATGCACCTAAACACACCTCCCTGTAAGACCAGCACACCCAGAATGCACCTTAACACACCTCCCTGTAAGACCAGCACACCCAGAATGCACCTAAACACACCTCCGTGTAAGACCAGCACACCCAGAATGCACCTTAACACACCTCCCTGTAAGACCAGCACACCCAGAATGCACCTAAACACACCTCCGTGTAAGACCAGCACACCCAGAATGCACCTTAACACACCTCCCTGTAAGACCAGCACACCCATGGGCCCACAGATGGGCGCAGGTGCATTTTCTATTTAAACAACGTGGGCGCTGGACGGGAAATCAACAACTGCGTAGGTCTTAAACTAGCAAAGACACTTGCGTCAGGCTTTGAGCGACAAACAGGAGAAAGCCACTTCAAAGATGAAATATAACACAATTCTGACTGTAAACAACTAAATATCAACTATTATCTTTTGAGGGTGGAGGAAAAATCAAACTCACGTAGCCAATGTCAGGTCTGTAACAGGTGTAAGCCCCCAGCACGCTGTGGAGGAGATCATGGTAGGGGCCGCCCTGCAGAGAAAAGAAAGGGTGGTAGTGATTAATAGACAGAGAGTACATGCACACACACACACTTACACTCGCACGTACACACCCACCTACCCACACCCACCCACCCATACACAACATTTGCGCATACACACACCCATACACACAAATCCACCCACCCAAACCCACACAACACAACACATGCGCACACACGCACGCGCAGACACCCACCCACACACAAACCCGGATGGACGGACGGACACACACACACACACATGAAACATGGCACCTGCTTCAGATCAAATACCTTCTGGAAGATGAAGAGAGAAGGGAAGGTTCTGGAAATGTCCAGCTTGATGAGATCCAGACTGGACTCTCTGTCAGCCAGAGACGCTCCTCCGTCTAACAGGAGAAAAGTTTTAATGTTATACTGTAGAGGCTTGTTTCAGACCTGAATAGAGCTCCATAGGGACCGCCCACTTTTTTAACAGCTCTGCTTTTTGAAAAGGACTTTCCCGTTCAATTGTCCCATTGACTTTCAAAAATATATATAAAAAGAGTTTTATGTCTGGAACCAAGCCAACCAGCGACAGGAGGAATCATGACCACTAAGCATTTGATTTAGAACCAAAAAGCAAAAGTACAAGACTGTGCACAGAAACTATCATAGACTTCAAAGGTAGAGGCTCGCTCTAGCAGTTCAGGGTAAATAGGTAGAAACGTTGTTGCCTTTTCGTAGCGTCTTTGTCACCTTTCTGTCGCCTTTTTGCCGCCTTTTCGTTGACTTTTTGTCACCTTTTTTTCGCCTTTTTGTCGCATTTTTGTCTCCTTTTTGTCACCTTTTCGTCGCATTTTTGTCACCTTTTCACCACCTTCTGTCACCTTTTCGGATGTCCGTCACCGTCCTCTGTCTCTGTATTGCTAGACTGTCCAATCAGAGTTTCTGTTGCACGACTAAAACTAAAACTAATTTGAACGTTCCACCAAAACAACTTCCTTCCTGAGACTATTTAGCAGCGGCACCGTGGCTCCGTCCGGCGCTTAGCCCCGCCCAAGACCATTGAAGAAATGCCAATAAACCAGAGCACGTTTTTCTCCCATCCCAGAATGCCGTGTGGACTAGCCAGACCCTCCTCCCCAGCGCTGTGGAAGAAGGTCTGGCTATGCGAGGCTAAATCTGGAGTGTATCAGAAGCGGAGCGTTTTGCGTGCCTGACTCATTGCTGATTCCGTTTGTTTTGGTCATTTTTCCTGGACATTTGTGCTTCTACATCAAAGCTTAACCGTTACATACTTAATTACTTAATTGTCTTCACTTTCGGGACCCTCTCGTATCCCTCGGGTCAAATTACAAAATCCACTATGGAAAAAACATAAGTGGTCATGTCCAGAATAATTTTCTGAGTCAGGAATACGTGTTTATCACAGAAAATAAGGTAAGGCCGCTGATTTTCAGGTAGAAAATAATGTACTGTACCATTTTTTTCAATTTGACCCAAATACCATACAAGGACTAATAAACACGGGATTGTTCTGTAAAGTACTTCTCGAGACAATATATTCTGCGAGTCGAGCAGCGAGACACTCTGCGTCTGAGACGTTCCCGGGGTTGTGTGGCGCGTGGCGGAGGACGGGACAGACGCGCCCAGTGGAGAATGGGGGTTAGAGGTCAGACGGGTGCTGTGTCGTACCACTCTCACTGTCGTTGACTGAACTGGTTTCACTGTAACTCCTCCACTTCTCTTTGGCTCTGGACAGGAAGATCTCATACAGCTCTGCACAAAGACAAGCACACAAACCATTAATCCAGTTTTAACTTTGACATGTGACACAAATATATATACAGTTGTGCTCATAACTTTACATACCCATGCTAAAGTTGATTAAAATGAAGGAATAAAAAAAATCATCTTTTGGAAATTGATCTTAATGCCTTAATTTAAAAAAAATGGACATATCCAACCTTTAAGGAGTTTAAAGGATACTTCTGGTTCTATGTGTGTTTCTTTTGTCAACAAATCCCATAAAAAGACCAAAACCTCTTTTAAGTCATATCTCTCTAAAGCCAGTTTCCTGTACTTTCAAGCAGAAACCAAGGCAACCATGCAACAATTTTCTGTTTAGCATTGTTAGCTTGCACATGGGCTTTGCTGAACAGGAGAAAACTGTATTTAAAGCTTGTGTGTGTGTGTGTGTGTGTGTCAGTTTGTACCTGGTGTGATGTTGAGCTCGTTGCCGATGGCGAGGCTCCACACTTTCCCTCGGACACTGGGAGGAAGTCCTTGCCACCAGAGATCTCTGACCCGCCTCGTTCCCTTCCTACACACACACACACAATGAGCAAAATAAACATGTTAGACAAGCCATTATATGGTCTAGGAGCAGCACCCGAGCCGTTTTAGGCAGCATCCAATGAATATAACTAAAAGACTTTTCTCAGATCTAATGATGGTAGTTTAAATTCATTACCAAGTTCTGTCTTTAAGCTTTTTTGGGTGTAATTTATGTTATCTGCTCGAGCTTTTTCAACATGTTAGACACCAACATGGTGATAATAACGGTCGAAAGTGATGCAAAATCACCACAAAGAGACACAAACTGACTACAAAGAGGCCCCACATGACCACAGAGAGACGGTGTACGCGACACGCAGAGAGAGAGACGTACATGGTGTCCCAGTGCGGCAGGATCTCGGTGTTCCAGACGACCATGGCATTGGAGATGCTGTCCTCCTGTCGGTGCCTCTCTTTCATCTGACGCTTCTTCCTCTGGGCTTCCTTCATCTCTGAGGGAGAGAGGGAGACAGAGATGGAGTGAGACGGCACCACGCTTTGCTTGCACTTAGTCTGTATATCTGACTGTCTGAGCCAATCAAATCAAGGCAGAACATCAGGCTCTCAAACAAAGTGTGGAAAATGTTTCCTGTTTTTTTGGCAAGTAAAGAAGAAACTCCAGACACCTGAGCCTGTGTGTGTGTTTACCTCTCCTCTTTGCTCCGGCAACCATCTCCTCGTACTCCATTTTGTGTCTCTGAGTTTCCTCCAGAGATTTGGCAGGCAGATTCCTGAGGGACAAAGAATCTGAGTCAGACAGGAAATCAGCCACTTAGGCTCCATCCACACTACTATGCTTTCTTTTTTAAGACTCGAGACAAAAAACAATTTCCGTCCCCACAGGAGTTTTAGCTCCAGTATTAACGGATGGTACTAACTAAACTGTCCATATTAACACGTCTGACAATGCATGTAACCTGACCATTCACATCCACAGGCCACGCGGCAACACTTCTATTTATTACGTTTATTGTGGTTCTAAGATAAAAAGGCCACCATACAAAAAGCTCATTTGATTCAGGCAACAACATGACTTCTGGCGCCAACGTTACATTTTCACCCCACAAGAGGTAAGACCATATCCCAACATTTTAGGCTATGTTTAGACAGAAACGATCTGAACAGAAAACTCAAAAGTGGCGTTCTCCCTTTTTTTTCCTCGTTTAGACTAGAGGTTTTTTTTTGGGGGGGGGGGATCTGCGTGAATATGGTGAAGCAAAATTGTGTAAAATTCAATGTAGTATGCACACCAGGCAGCTCGGTGGCAGTGTCCCGCACTGCAGTACAACACCACCAAGTCATGCTTCTCTCCGTTTCCTCCTCCTCTCTCCCTCTCCTCCTCCTCTCTCCCTCTCCTCCTACCTCTCCCTCTCCCTCTCCTCCTTCTCCTCTCTCCCTCTCCTCCTCCTCCTCTCTCCCTCTCCTTCTTTCTTCTCTCCCTAGTAGCGCCAAAACATGGCAAAGCGAACAACAAAAGCTGACAATTCTGTCTGGACAGACGAGGAGGTGTTACATGTTTGTCTGATGATGACCGACAGTCGACCCTGATAAGCCACAACACAGCACCCACGGGAGCACAGCACCCACGGGAGGGTAGCACCACGGGAGCACTACCAATATCGCATGAGAGCGAGAGGCAGCGGGCAGAAGAGGGTCTGCTTCACCCTCCTCTGCCCGCTGCCTCTCGCTCTCCAGCAGTGGCTGAAGGGCCGCGAGGCTCAGGATCGCGGTAGTGCTCCCGTGGGTGCTGTGCTCCTGTGGGTGCTGTGCTCCTGTGGGTGCTGTGCTCCTGTGGGTGCTGTGCTGTGCTCCCGTGGGTGCTATGCTGTGCTCCATCACGGTCGACTGTGCCAGTCATCATCAGTCAAACATGCAACTCCAACTCCTTGTCTGTCCAGACAGAATTGTCAGCTTTTGTTGAGCGAGAGACAGCGGCCGGAGGAGGGTGAAGGTCTCGTCTCTCTCTCTCTCTCTCTCTCTCTCTCTTCATCAGTAACATTGTAGCCTACACAGACTCAAACAAACAGCCTACATATAGTCATCCAACTATAACAACCTTATCCACAAAGTTAAAATCATTTAAATATTGATCCATTACATTAAAAACCTTTAAGATAACAGGAGCCCTTCTGTAGCCGACTCCATAACAACAGACCACCTGGACGCCTTTTTCTCGTCTCTCTCCACGCCGCTGTCTTTGGACTTTTGCGTTTTTACCCTTTGGACGGTAACGCGGCAGTGGAGTGTTTTTAAGAATTCCACTCTGGAGAGTGGTTTCACTTTTTGTGTTTTTAAGCCCCAAAAACACAGTTGGCGTCTAAACAAAAGGCACATCTGATCAAATATTTTTACGATTTTCACCCGCAGTCGTGTTGGTGTAAACGGGGCCTCTGTGTTTTGAGCCGTAAATCTGCATGGGGACCGCTCATGTGTCTGTCAACATGTTTTACTCTAGTCAGGGTGTAAACGTATAGGAATGTGTGTGTGTTTTTTTGCATGTGTGTGTGCGTGTGTGTGTTTGTGCATGTCTGTGTGTGTGTGTCCGTGCATGTCTGTGTGTGCGAGTGTGTGCATCTCTGTGTGCGTGTATGTGTGTGTGTATTTGTGCATGTCTGTGTGTGTCTGTGTGTGCGTGTGTGTGCATGTCTGTGTGCTTGCATGTGTGTGTATGGCTGTACGTGTGTGTGTGTCCATGTATGCCTGTGTGTGCATGTCTGTGTGTGCGCAGGTGTTTGTGTGTCTGTCTGTCTGTGTGTGTCTGTCTGTGTGTGTGTGTGTGTGTGTGTGTGTGTGTGTGTTTTGTGCATGTCTGCGTGTGCGTGCGTGCGTGCGTGTGCGTGTGTGCGTGCGCGTGTGTGCGTGTACTCACGCTGGCCGGTCCTCCAGGATGAGAGCCGTGGTGGAAAGCGGCTCAAACTCCAGGTTCTTCCTCCTGCCGGCAGCCGGGGGAAGCTGAGGACACGGGGACACATCGGAGTCCGTCTCCTGCTCCTCGGGCGGACACTAAACAAAAACAGGCAGACATCCTTTCTCTAGATTATCTTGCTTTAGCTTCTGGAAGGTTTCTTTAATCCATCTTTCTGAAAAGCTCAAGCATGTTGCCGGGTTTCCAACATTTCTAAACTGTTCCGATGACTTCTCTAATACCATATGAATGGGTCATTAGAGAGCCATTACATATTAAATGCACACTTACAGGCCATTATTCAAACATATCAGATTTAATCTCTACTCAAACATAATTTCAGCTAGCTGGCATAAACAAAGGGAGAGACGGAAGTAAAACAAAGACACGTACGTGGTAGGTCAAGAGCTACAGGAAGTAAGGTTGTATGGTTATCCACTGAAGATTAAGGTAACAATTTCATTTCATTAAACAACACAATTCCATAACCTTTCCCAAACTTTCAAGGATTTTTCTAATTCTGTGTCTTTCCCAGGCCTGGGAAATTAGATTTTGAAGTTTTCAAATCTTCTGAGTAAGGGATTCTTCCAGAACAGCCTCTAAACGATATCTGGTAACACTTTACTTGAAGGTTTCTACATAAGAGAGACATTACACTGTAATGTCATATTTAAGTAGGGTGTCATGTGTTCATGACACTGTACTTAAGACACTCACATGACACAGTCATGACGCATGAACCCTAACAATAACCATAACTTATCATGACAAAACAGAATGACACTTACTAAAAACCGTCTATGACTTGTTTATAATGTTTTATGACACGTTGTGAGTAAGAACTTATTCCAGAACAACCTCTAAAAGATATCTGGTAACACTTTACTTAAAGTTTTCTACATAAGTAACATGACACTGTCATGTCACTCTTATGCACAGTGTCATGTGTCACAGTATGTCACAGTGTCATGAACACATGACACTAACATGACACTTTCATGACGAGATCAAGAGTGAAATATCAAGTCTTTTTCTAGCCAACATGGACAAAAAAAACTGTTTGAAGAACTCAATTTAAAAAAATTATAAACACATATAATTCGACAACAAGTGGGCAAACTTCAGAACCTGCAGATGTCTATTGTGTGATGCGAAGCTACTAATGGACATTTTGATACGATTTTTGTGTGCTGTATATATAAAATAAGATGGAAATAGAATACATATAATGCATAATAAGATGGAAAACAGTTAAAAGTATCTTATGTTAAACTTTTTATTGTTATTATTATACAGTTACTGTCATCTTTGTTAACACTGTTTTACTATAAAATATGTATATTACGTAGTTAAGGTCGTGTCATACAGAACAACAATCTACAAATATCTAAACAACAGGCCTACACACACACACACACACACACACACACACACACACACACACACACACACACACACAGGGTAATTGTTCTGTTCGGTACAAAGAGAAGCGTTGATTTGATAGAGGAAAAGCTCTGCACAAAGTCTGAATAAATTTCCGTCTGTGTGTGACTGTGTGTGACTGTGTGTGTGTGTGTGTGTGTGTGTGTGTGTGTGTGTGTGTGTGTGTATGTGTGGCGCGTGTGTAGACGTCGTTTACGAGTGCATGTGTGCATGTCCGTGTGGCCTATCTCAGCTGTCCTAATGAATGCCAATGTGTGTGTCCGTGTGCGAGTGCATACTTGAATATATTTGAGGTCCAACGGTCAAAAAAAGCAATGCACAATAAACAGTCCATTCACAGGAGGAGGGGAGGAAGGGGGAGGATGGGGGGAGGGCAGCTGTGGGTCAACAACACAACAAGCCTTTATACACTGATAGTCTGAGCGCCAGCATCGCCAGCAGAGGGAGACAAAGTTCACGTTTTGACTCCAGAGGTGACAAACTCAGCTGGTGCTGCCTTGTGATCATACACAGTGGCTTAAGAAAGTTTACACATCCATGCTAAAGTTGATTAAAAACAAGAATAACAAAATTTGGGGGGGAATTGATCTTAATGCCTTAATTAAAAAAAATTAGGAAACTCCAATCCTTTAAGGACAACAATTTTCTTTGTGAATGAACAATGTCTTGCACATAAATACATTTTCTTCCTTAACATACAGGGGGCGTGAGTATGCATCCTGATAAAGTTCCCTTGGTCATGGGGAACTTTCCATAAAATCATCTTGCAATGCAAATCAAATCAGCTAACTGAAATAACACCATGCCAATCTCTAGGTATGGTGAAGGGCATGTGATGATGTGGGGGGGGGGGGGGTAACTTTATCAGGATGCATAGTATCCTGTTGAATGTCGTGATAAAAAAAAGATTTTGCGATACTTGCAATACATAAACAGATATTTAAGTTTACTCGGTTCTTCCTTTCCTGCTGCTTTCAGAGTAAAATACAACAAATTGCTTGTTGAAGTAAAAAAAAGACTTCCAATGTTCTTTTATTGAACTAACTGAACACTGAACTAAACACAAACGGCAACAATAAAAAAGAACGACAGCTACATTCTCAGGAAATCCCTGAGTGAAATATCGCAGTTTTAAAAAAGAGTGTCTTTAGAGTGTATTAGATAGATGTTCTAGCAGAGGAGTCACATTAAGATGCGAAGGGAGCAAACTGCAGAAAAACACGTAGTCTCTGCGCAGAGCGGTCTGTGTCGCTGTGACGTGTAGTTACATTTCTGGAGATATATATAGTATATAGTATGCATATAGTGTCCATATCTACTTGTACCTACAGCGTAGCTTCAAGCAGAACTAGAAGTCAAGTTTTAGGATTATCATTTGGGCAGAAATCCTTGTTTGTCCCTTAGAGCCTCTGAGCTATTTCCTGAGTTCAACTGAATTCAAAGGAAACTGTCAAAGTCAGCCCTCCTCCTCCTTCTTCTCCTTCTTTTTCTTCTCTACAGTTTTGTATCTGACGTGTCAACCAACTACAGTCCAAACCACATATGGTTGGCTCCTTTCCTGATGAATCATCTGACTCTGGCTGCCATCGTGTGAGCAGAGCAAGTGCAGAGGCCAAATGGTTTGCTGTTAGTTCACACTGCACAGTAAGGTCAGACAGCCACCCTCGGGGACTGGTATGAGAAAAAGTAGGGGACGTCCTGCTGTCTTCAGCAAGGCTCTTTTAGCAAGATGGGATTGTGCCAAGAAGAGCTCCATCTGAAGGATTTGTCTGGAAGCAGCTGTAACACACACTGACGCCTGCTATGAAAATCAATCCTCATCTAATTAAATTTAACCAGGAACCAGAGACTGGGACCACAAACACACAAATCCATTTTACAGTGTCTTCAGTGCACCATGTTGTGTGTAAACAGATGCATGCTAACCGCATTAGCCTCTGAATGGCTCTGGAGCATCAAGCCACCCAATTACACCCCTCACAGGGTTGAGAACTTGCTGGACTTCACTGGGTTTCTAGGCTTTGACTTCAGAAATGCCACGCAGCATCTGGATTTAATCTTCCATCGTGTATAACAGCATCACTCAAACATAAATCCCCGCATGCTCAACAGGTTCCAAGGGCCCTAATTGTTGTTCATTTTTCTGTTCTGATAATTCCACCAGAAGAGTTTCAAATTAGGCCTGCACGATTCGGGGGGAAATATAAATCACAATGTTTTTGCTTGGAAATGATATCACGATTCTCTGCCACGATTTTTTTGACCAGGACAAATCAAAACAAATTGGCAGCACCAAACAGATTTTTTTGGCACCTATAGCACGTTGCTCATCGCCACTAGCCTGTAAACACAGAGGCTCCAATGGAGAGAAGGGAAAACCTATTTTATACAGTGTGTCTAACACTCAGGAGGAAGTAGCAGCGTTTGGGACGCATTCGGCTCTCATAATTAAATGAGAATCAAAGTCATTCAAAAATATATATATATTAAAATAATTTTTAAAATATATATTTTTTTTTATCAAATTCATTTAAAAATGATATCGTGAACAGGATGAATTGAGACTGCGATTTACAACGATTGTTATGTGATTGTTACGATGTTTGTGATGCAGTTGGCTCGTAAAATTAAATGAGAATCAAAGTCATTAAAAAAATATTAAAATACATTTAAATATATATATATATATATATATATATATACAGTATATTTATGTTTTTTTTAAATCAAATTCATATATATATATATATTTTTAAATCAAATTCATTTAAAAATTCAATCGTGAACAGGGTGAATCGAGATCATGATTTTATAACGATTAATTGTACGGGCCAACAACATTGAACCAGAAACCGCCTGAAGCGGTTTCCACCCGGGACCAGATGATGATGCGTTTAAAGAACCAACCTGCTGTGTGGATAAGGTCGAGTCGGGGTCTGTGGTTGGATCGTCCTCTCTGGCTGCTGTCTTGCCAAACAGGCGCCACCCTGTTGCATTATGGGATGCCGCCTTGGGCTCTTTGGGTTTCCTAGAAAACAGGCTCCTGAAAAAGAGAGACAGAAACAATAGGTGGTATTATTATTACTGCCAAAACAATTCTTACACTGAGAGAGAACTGGACTCATTACTAGAATACTACAATATCTTCTCTGGAGCTTCTGGAAGTACTTCCAAATTACCAACAAGTCCTCCAAACTATACGACCATATGGGTCGTTTGTTTCTCGCCTCTAATACGACCCTCAGGAGCATTTCATAAAATGTTCGGTCAAGTTTGTTAGCCTCCTGTTGTTTATTTTCAAATGGGACTCAAACCTCGCTCTCCCAGGTAATAGTCCTGTGTTGCTCTTATACTTCGTCACCTGACTTCCTTCTTTTCTCCCGTAAATAGGACTCGTAACCCTTTAACCTCTGGGAGCGTTTTTTGGGGGGAGGACAGTCTCCAAATTAAATAAACATACGGTTTCCCAATCATGATTAACTTCTGTAAATGTTCCTTATTGTTCAGTCAGTCTTTCTTACAAACTCCCATTCTGTGAATCATGTTGTCATTATCAGAGCATTTCATTACCATCCAAGTGGCTTCTGACATGTGATGGTCCTGACTGTCAGACGCAAAAACTGTGGAAAATGATTCACTTCCTCAAAAACAAATGGAGGGAAGAAATAAAGAGTGAAGACGTAATGTAGTCATTCTAACCGCAGTCATGCAGCTGCAGCAGTTTTTTAAGAAGCTGGAAGGAAAGAAAAGCTGCCAGATCAACGGTTTCTGGTCAGCTGGAGGGAAGAGAGAAGGGGGACGGAGAGAAAGAAACGGGAGGGATTTTAAGAAGGAAATGAACACACACACACACACACACACACACACACACTCACACTGAAACACACAGGCACACTGACACACACACACACACACAAAAGGACACAGACACACACATACACACACATAAGGACACGGGCACACATCCTCACACTCACACTGAAACACACAGACACACAGGCACACTGAACACACACACGGACACACACGCACACACACACACACACACACACAGGCACACTGCCACACAGGCACGGACACAAACACACACATGGACACACACGGACACACACAGACATACTGAAACACACGGACACACAAGGACACAGACCCACACACACACGCGCGTGTGCACAACCGCGCACACATACACACACACACACGGACACACAGGGACACAGACCCACACACACACGCGCGTGCGCAACCGCGCACACATACACACAAAAGGACACAGACACACACACACACAAGGACACGGGCATACATCCTCACACTCACACTGAAACACACAGACACACAGGCACACTGAACACACACACGGACACACACACACACACACACACACACACAGGCACACTGCCACACAGGCACGGACACAAACACACACATGGACACACACATGGACACTGACACACACAGACACACACACTGCGGCCCACGCAGACAGCCAAGCAAATATTAGCCTCCTCTCTCCCCAGGCTCCACTCTCTTCCCTCTGAAGGGTTTTTGTTGGGATCCCCTCGAGACTTTCTTTAAAACCAAACCTCAGACCAGTTAATATCACAATGAATGTTTTCATTGATTTGTATATGAATGTGCCATATTATTTTCTTTTATTGTTTATTTGTGGGCGGCTTTCTAGGGCTGCAACTAACAGTTACTTTGATTGCCGAATGTAGATTAATCTGTTAATTAATTTCTTGATTCGTCCATTAGTTGTTCCCAAAAGACGTCCTCAAATGTCTCGTTTTGTCCACAACTCCAAAGAAATATGACTTCTTTAATTAATACAAAAAAAAGATTTAAACGGATTATTTTAACGGTGGAAAACTAATCAATTAATCAAATAATACTTAATAATTGTCGCCTTTTTCTTACAAGCTTGCACTTTTTCAATGCCCCGCCTCCAGAAACTTGTTGATTTATGCACAATTTTTAGTTTTGCGTACATCATTAAACACTACGTGGACACCAAAATCTAACAATTGTTTAAAAGACGGACGAGAGCCTTTTCAGAAAAAGTGTTTTGTGTGTCAAAATATTCATTTGGAAAAGATGTGTGATTTATAATAAGCACAATATTTCCGTCAGAGATTTAGTGAAGTAGAAATATACTGCAAAGTGTCCTTATCCTCCTTCCTGTTACAGTTGTTGTGTAACAAGTGAAACGAGACATCACAAATAGAAAAGAGGAAGTTGTTTTCTCAACTTTCTGCCTGTTCACCAGCTGGAAGGAGCGGCTCTTTGTATGAACTGAGTCGGACTCTACGTTAACGATTAGTTGTTTTAACTAACTAACTAACTAACTATTAATTTGCATTATCGATTACTGTGCCGAATGTTTACGTGATTAATCGATTAATTGTTTGGTCTATGAAATGTCAGGAAATGGTAAAAGAAAATGTCCATCCCAGTTTCTCAAAGTCCAAGGTGATGTCTTTAAGTGTCTTTTCAAAAATGTTCCCTTTAATTTGATATAAAACGGAAAAGAGCAGAAAAACACTTTTTATTAGTCATTTTTGCATGAAAAATAATTATATTGAATAATTGATTAACAAATTAGTTGGCGATAACTTTTCTGTTGATCAAATAATCGCTTTGTGATTATTGTACATGTGTGTAACAAGCATAGTGTGCGTCACTCTGTATAAGCATATTGTGCATCCCTGTGTGTGTGTAACAAGCATAGTGTGTGTCCCTGTGTGTGTGTAATAAGCATAGTGTACGTCTCTGTGTGTGTAACAAGCATAGTGTGTGTCCCTGTGTGTGTGTAATAAGCATAGTGTACGTCTCTGTGTGTGTAACAAGCATAGTGTGTGTCCCTGTGTGTGTGTAATAAGCATAGTGTACGTCTCTGTGTGTGTGTATAATAAGCATAGTGTATGTCTCTGTGTGTGTATAACAAGCATAGTGTGCGTCCCTGTGTGTGTGTATAATAAGCATAGTGTACGTCTCTGTGTGTGTATAACAAGCATAGTTGTGTGTCCCTGTGTGTGTCGCTATGTGTATAACGCATAGTGTACGTCTCTGTGTGTGTAACAAGCATAGTGTGCGTCCCTGTGTGTGTGTAACAAGCATAGTGTGTGTCCCTGTGTGTGTATAACAAGCATAGTGTGCGGAACTGCACCTGTAACACACCACCCCGTAAGACCATGCACACCCGGAATGCACCGTGAACATCACCTGTCTGTGTATAACAAGCATAGCGCGCGTCCCTATGAATGCACCTGAACACACCACCCTGTAAGACCAGCACGCCCAGAATGCACCTGAACACACCACCCTGTAAGTACCAGCACGCCCAGAATGCACCTGAACACACCACCCGTGTAAGAAGCACAGCACGCTTCCATGTATATGCACCTGTAACACACCACCCTGTAAGACCAGCTACGCCCAGCAATGCACCGTGAACACACCACCCAGTAAGACCAGCACAGCCCAGAATGCACCTGAACACACCACCCGTGTATAGACCAGCACAGCGCGCAGAATGCACCTGAACACACCACCCAGTAAGACCAGCACACCCGGAATGCACCTGAACACACCTTCCTGTAAAACTAGCCCGCCCAGAATGCACCTGAACACACCACCCTGTAAGACCAGCACGCCCAGAATGCACTTGAACACACCACCCTGTAAGACCAGCACGCCCAGAATACACCTGAACACACCACCCAGTAAGACCAGCACACCCGGAATGCACCTGAACACACCTTCCTGTAAAACCAGCCCGCCCAGAATGCACCTGAACACACCTCCCTGTAAGACCAGCACGCCCAGAATGCACCTGAACACACCTCCCTGTAAGACCAGCACGCCCAGAATGCACCTGAACACACCTCCCTGTATCAGCCAGAGGAATGTGATAAATGCTCCAATGCAGTAACTAGATGTTTCAGCCTTTTGGAAAGAAGAAAAAGAGGCGCTCGCTGTGTTAGCAGATCAGATGCAACAGGTTAGGTTGTCACTACTCATAATCAGGCAAGTGAAAAATAAAACACAACGTTTCCCTTTGTGTTGGAAACATCAAGCCGTTCCTCGGATCAGAAGCAGCTTGGATTCCCAGCGGTGTCAGAAACCTGTAGCTGCAAATTTGAAATGTAAGAGGGCACCGTTGCTTTTGTTTTGTTCAGCAGAGCAAGAAAAAAGAAGCCGGAAGATGTAATGCGACAGACACAGCGTGAGTGTGATAGGATCTAACCTAATTCCCCAAATGGAGTGCACAGGATGTGTGTGTGTAAATAATTAACCATGGAGGTGATTACAGCTGGTGGGAGCATGGTGGCCCAATGGTTAGCACTGCAGCCTCACAGCCTTCCTCCGGGTGCTCCGGTTTCCCCACCATCAAAAACATGTACTAGGTTCTCCAATCAGTGTCCTTGAGCAAGGCATAGGCTGTTGGAGTTGGTCCCTGAGCGCTGTGATTGGCTGCCCACTGCTGAATTTCGCTACTTTATGTGACAATAAAAGTACCTTTACAGCTAATTTAATTCCCAAGCATGAAGTGTGTTTCTGGACGTAGGGTCTCTTTGCACCCGAGTCAAACTTCCATATAAAAGCATAATTAGGACAGAAACATCACTTACAGTTAGTACAAAACTCGGCCGCTCATCTTTTAACCAGTATTCGTAACCATAACCAGTCCTGGCCTCGCTACACTGGTTCCCGGTCCATTTTAAGATCTTATTGTTTGTTTATAAATCATTGAATGGGTTGGTACCTCGCTACATCTCAGACCTCTTATAAGTTTACATCATCTCGTGGTCACTTAGGTCTGCCGATCAACTTCGGCTGGTCGCTCCAAAAACCAGGTTGAAAACCAAGGCCGACCGCGCTCAGCTGCTGCCCCTAAACTGTGGAATGAGCATTTCTTTGTTTTAAGGTCTGAAGACAATGTATGACAGCTGAACACAAAAAAATCTGAGTGGCTCCTCACTTCTGCCCTGAATAAAAAATGCCAAGAATCGGTCGACCTCTATACACATGTATTATCTTTTATTAAAAAATTTAGTCTTTGTAGACTGCGGTTTTTGATTTGTTCATCACCTGTCTTGTGCTGCTAAATAAATAAATAAATAAAAAGAACTACAGGAAAGAGGAAAGATATGGATTTTGGAGTGAAAAGTTGAACATTATTTTATTTATTTTTTTAACCCTTGTGTTGTCTTTCCGTCGAAATTGAAAATCAACACTTTTGTTGACTCTTTTTATCAATGTTTTAAACTTTTTCTTACGTTTTTGTCCCTTTTTTCACCACTTTTGATGCTTTTTTCCATGTTTGTCGCTTCAGGCCCCTAGTTGAAGTTTAAATGAAGCAGCAGATTGTGTTTGGTTGTCTCTGCCACTGACCCTCAGCACAAACAGCCAGCGGGGACGTTTTCCAGCAGGGCTGTTATTTTCTCCCCGCCGTTCCTCTCCGTCTGTCTGGATTTCCTCTGAAACGGCGTGACATCCGAGCCAGCTGCTGAGGCTCCTAACCCCCGACACAGACGGAGATTTAACAAAAATGTTCCTTCACACAGAAAGCCACTGCTTCAGTAATCAAATACAAAAAAGTACACATCAGGCTTTAAAATACCACGTATTCTCTTTCACTTCCTCGTACGTCTTCCACAGGAATGCTGTCAGGGTGCAGTTCACTCACTTCTCTCTCTGTATATAACTTGTAATGTCGGTGATCAAATATTTACATTGTTCTCCGACGTCTGAACTCTAAGTGGCACTGGATGAAGACGTCAACTCAAGTCAAAAGCATTATAAGAAACTGTACAATCTAATTTATAACTGAAGCCTATATACTGTATATGACACAAGGCGTTGAAGCCATTACACTGATTTTTGTTTTATACCTCCTCACACACACGCAATTTATAATCATACTGACACCTATAGTCGAATGATGCTGATCATAATTACTGTTTATAATGTTGACATGATATTGATGATGATGATGATGACGTCGGGGGTGTTGGCTTGAAAGTGTGGGCACCCCAGGTAAAAATTTGTATTAATGTGCATAAAGAAGCCAAGAAAAGATGGAAAAAATCTCCAAAATGCATCAAATGACAGATTAGACATTTGTATCATTCAAATAAATAGTTAAAAAATCATATATAGTGATTTCTGGATTATTTTTTTAGATTATGTCTCTCACAGTGGACATGCACCTACGATGACAATTTCAGACCCCTCCATGATTTCTAAGTGGGAGAAGTTGCAAAACAGCAGGGTGTTCAAATACTTATTTTCCTCACTGTATCTTTATTGGGAGCTGCACATGCTCAGTAGCTCGGTAAGATCCCATCAGCTAGATAACTATTTCTCCACCAGAGATACAAAATAACCCCCCAAATCCCAGAAAAAGGGATTTTTTCATAATATGGGCACTTTAAACCCACTTTAAATCACACGTTTTATCACAATACGATATATATTGATTATTTGGACTAAAATACGATATTTGTTGATATCTTTGCTGATTCAACAATCTTATTTAACAATGTTATTTAACAATGTTATTACTAAGCTCTTTCAGACCCACCTAAATAAACAACAAACTACTCTTTTTAATGAAAATAATAAATATGAAGTGGGAATCTAAAAGAAGGGGGCCTCCTACAGACGATATGTATCGATATTTTCACTTTGCATCGATAATATGGATCATTGAATCGACATATCGATCCAGATCTATCTATCGCTACACCCCTAGTTGCAGGTGTAGCCTGAGATCAGGCAAACATGTTCAAGTGAAAAAGGGGCAGAGCCGCTACATCTCTGCTGCTGCTGCAGCATGGCAGCCGTGCGGAGGTTCAACGGAGTGATTAATCGGCCTCGGAAACAGAAAAGCAGAGGGAGCAGTGAATGTGGGCTAAAGGCCTGAGGAAAGAGGCTGCGATGAGTCAATGCTCACTGAGCCCTGCTGTATCACTTACTGCACACACACTCGACTGGGGCACCATTAGCGTGCAAGCTGCATGCTATTACACAGCTATAGGCTGCAGAATGCAGCTCTGAGAGGCTATGAAAAGAAGCTAATGGGTGTCAAATGGTCAAGTTGCCCGGGGCGGCTAACATCCTCTGTAATCCCTCTATGAGAACAGAAAGGAATATTAAATATGGAATTAACCCACAGTATCTCTACCTTCTCTTGTCGGAGACTAAGAAACCAAGAAATATTGCTGTGGCAGCAAAAGTTTTGCAGGTTTACGTTGGAGAGAAAAAAAGGACGGTGCATGATGTAATCTGATTATTATTCCCAATGGTGGATATGAGGGACTTGTTTCCATTTCTGGTGTGAGGGATAAGAAAGGACGACATAATCACAGTCAGATCTCTGAGCTGCTAAACGTCAAACAACAGTACTCATTCTTCTGATGACAACAAATCAACAAAAGTGCAGAGAACCAAACGATGAGAGTAAGTAGTGGTTGTTACGTAACATGCAGATACGTGTTAATCAATCTTTTTCATCCTCTGTGTTCAGACAGCATTGAAACTCGGTGTGCACTCGAGTTGGTTTGAATGCATTAACCCTCATGTTGTCCTATATCAATGTTCTTTTTAATTCCCCAAAATAACATGATTGAGTCCTCACAACGCTCTTTGGCAAGTACAAATCTCTACTGTCATTCATTTTGGGGTGTCTTATTAAATTTTATAGCATTTAAAAAACATTTGTGTGTTATCAAAGTAGTATTGAGTAAAAGTTTAATTTTAGTCTAAATAATTCCTAGTTTCTGGTTTTCTAACCCAAACATTAGGTTTAATTTTCTAAAAATTAGGTTTATTGAACATAAATTAAGAAATGAGACAAAAACGTAAGAAAAAGTCACAAACATTGATAAAAAAAAGCCTCAACAAAAGAGTTGATTTTCAATTTCGGCGCGTAGATAACACATGGGTTAAAGGAGAATTCTGGTTGATTTCAACGCGTAGCTCTGTTTCTTTAAACGTGGAGCGCTGTCAGTAGCGAGACAAAGGAAACCAATCGGTGCCGTCTACACCGTGTTAGCCTCCTGCTAGCGTTGGCACCCAACAGGCTTCAACAGGGCAAGTTATAAACATGGTTTTAGCCTCTAAACATGTTGCTGGAGATGTGACAGAAAGGAATAAAAGTGTGTTGATCCATACCTCTGTTTATTATTAGGGGTTGGAAAAAAGTCAATACAGGGTAGTATCACGATATTTTCAGTGGCAATACTGTATCAATACACAGTGCCAAGTATGAATCTTTTATTATATGTTATATATTATATATGTGTTGGTCAGTTTGTCCCATTTTGCAGCAATAAAACAAATGTTGACAAAGTTTCCTTTTCATGATTTGAAACTGGGAAAAATGTTATAAATTGCAATATAACGCAGAATATTGCAATATGTTTAAAATTGCAATATATCGCAGAATATTGCAATATGTTTAAAATTGCAATAATATCGTTTCGTGGCATAAGTATGGTGATGATATCGCATCGGGAGGGGTCTGCTGACTCCACCCCCCACTCCCCCACCCCTCCAGTCTATTCACTGTTTTCCGGTGAAGTCCACACTAGTCGATTGTCGAACTCATACGATCCAATATTCCAAGATGTATTTTTTTCACCAAAGAAACGCTTTGCCGTTGTTATGTCCTTGGTAATGAGTATGTAGGAACGGGCTGTAACCTGACACCACAGTGGAGCCAGCAGAGCAGAGCAACCTGCTGCAGCAGGTCAAAAGTTCAAGAGCCCTGTTGCTAAGTTACCTGTGTGCATGCGCCTTGAACTCTTGTAGCTCACCTGGCTCCGCTGTGGTGTCAAGTTACAACCCGTTTCTGGTGATATATATTATCATCTTGATAATATTGCTGTAGCTGTTTCTTATTGCATAGGTAATACTGGGGCTTGCATAAGTTTACACACCCATGCTAACGTTGATTAAAAAGAGGAAAAAAATCTTGATCTTAATCAAATCTTCTAGATGCAGGGTGAGTTATATATATAATGTTCAGCTAAATCTTCCTTAGGGATCAGGGTTTCATTTTGTTCAGCCCAAATCTGTGATTTTCAGCCATATAAATACATGGGACTTAATTTATTGTAAAAAGTTTAGCATTTTAAATTAGCAGATGTAATATACAGTGGCTTGAGAAAGTTTACACACCCATGCTAAAGTTGATTAAAAAGAGGAATAAAAAAATCATCTTTTGGAACTTGATCTTAATGCCTTAATTCAACAAAATTAGGAAAATCCAACCTTTTAAGAACACTAATTTTCTTTGTGAATGAATAATGTATTGTAAATAAATAAATGTTCTTCCTTAAAATACAGGGGGCATAAGTATACACCCCCTATGTTAAATTCCCACAGAAGCAGGCACACTTTCATTATTAAAGGCCAGCTATTTCATGGATCAGGATACTATGCATCTTGATATAGTTCCTTTGGCCTTTTGGAATTAAAATATAAATAATATCAATTTCCAAAAGATGATTTTTTATTCCTCTTTTTAATCAACTTGAGCATGGGTGTGTAAACCTTTGTAAGCCACTGTAGATGACAGACTAGCCTTTGGAGCTACGTGCTTAGCTTTTAAAGGTGTATTACACAGTTTTCTCTGTTATGGATATGTGTGCTGTAATAGATGTGGCTTATTCTCAGTTTGTGTTACTGAGCAATATGTTACATTTATGTTAATTATTACAGAGAAATGAATGTATATCTTAGTATTGTTTCTTGTATGCTGGTGGCTATACTATTTAGTTTGGTAAATAATGTTCATAGTAAATCAGATGCTTATTAATGTCCTTTATTATTTGCTTATATTTCAGAAACACATCCAACTTTCAGGATCTCAAAGTCAGACATCTCTGGTTCAAGTTCTTACCGGACCCCCCACAGCCGGTGTTTCAAAGTTTTTACAAGCCTATATTTTTGTAAAATAGTAAACACTGTTACACTTTTTGAAACTATTTCAGGTTTTAAAGTACTATCAGTGCTTTCTGAACATATTGAACATACTTTTAAAAATAACGCGATAATACTGAAAACCGTGATCATTTCATATCATACGAGCAAGTCGCCCGTATGTATTCTGAATTATTCTGAAAGGGATATACGCTTATGAGAATACTTTGATTAGTTGTTGGAAGTTAGTACACATGAATGAGCACATATTTGTGAAAGGACGATGTTTTTTTGATAAGAATCAATTCAAAACATTACACAATGGAACTTTACAATTCAGGTATCTACACTGTATAAAGCTGCGACTAACTGGAGCAGGAAATTCCCAGTGCTTGTAAACGCCTCTCTCTCTTTTTACAAATCAGCTAAAACCTCCATCTCTTCTCTGCGCAACTGGAGAAAAAAACAGTTTAGTGAGGAAAGCAGGTGTGTACTACAGTCAGTCACCCATTAACCGAGGTGGAATATTACCATCTACCCCCCATCATCGGGATCTCTTTCTCTTTGGACAATTCAATTAAATTTTATTTATAGTATAAATTCATAACAAGAGTTATCTCGAGACACTTTACAGATAGAGTAGGTCTATGTTGGGAACCAAAGGGTCGCTGGTTCAAGTCCCCATATGGACCAAAGTATGGTGGTGGACTGGTAGCTGTAGAGGTGGCAGTCCCCCCCCACCCCACCCCCCATTCTGACATCTCGCCATTAGTGCATGTGTGTGTATTTCAGGCCTGTGTGTAATTGTAATTTGAGTGTAAATTGTAATTTCCACTTGTGGGACTTATAAATGATACATCATCATTATTATTATTATTATTATTATTATTATTATTATTATTATTATAGCTTTTCTAGTTGTGAAATGCATGAGGACAGGTCCTCAAAGGGTAAAATAAATCAGGTACTGGAGAGTATATTTAGGTTAAAGCTGTGGTTGCTCTGCTGGCTGCTCATGCAGTCATAGCTTTGGGGCTTTTCTAATTTTTACCACATCACAGAAGTGCGTGTTGACACATGTATGTGTGTGTGTGTGTGTGTGTGTGTGTGTGTGTGTGTGTGTGTGTGTGTGTGTGCTAAGAGAGAGAGCTTCAGTTTACCTGGTGAAGAAATCAGCGATGCCGAACCTCTTTGGCATCAGCTTGGTGTCCGAGCTGTCTGTCTGTTCGCTCCGGTCCGGCAGATGGTCCGGGGCGCTCTGCCTGCGACCCGCTTCCAAAACGTTCCTAAAGTCCTCCTCGTCTCCAAAATAAAAGGCCCCATCCCCGTCGGGAGACAACGGGGTGGCATCACAGCTGAGGGACACCACAAGGTTGGGGTTAGTCCTTAAACTTGACGGCCTGACGGGTAAACTGAGCTCACTGAAATCCTCATCCTCATCATCATCATCCTCCCTGATGTTGGGTTCAGAGAGCGGGCTGTCGCCGTTCACGTTAGAGAGGGTTGACGTGCGGGGTGAGGGGAGTTTGGCACTTGATCCCAGGGTGGGGGATTCCTTGGATGAGACCGGGGAGGAGAGAGGGAGCTCTGCCGCAGGTTGCGCATCCTCCCCCGGGCACTGAGAGAACGATGCCCCGCTGATGTCGCTTGGGCTCCTCGGATAAAATCCCGACCCGGCCCCGTTTTCCTGCTTTGCCCCCAGGTCGAAATTTATGTCTGAGTTATTTTCGGGGGAATAGTCTGAGTCGGACCAGTCACATGTTGCTTTGGCGGTGGTCACAATGTGTAAACCACCGTTGGCAACTTTCCCTTCCTCACAGTCCACGTCGCATAAGCTGAGTCTCTGGCCCAGAAGCACCGGGCTGGGAAACACTGTCTGTTTACAGAAAGCGATTTCCGCTCCGGGACCGCAGTACTCCGGCCTGTCAACATCCCCGTTGGGCATGTTTACATCTGGACAGTGGGGGGCCGAACATGCGCAGTTCCGTTGGTGCTTCCCCGTGAATGGCAGCCGATCAAGGGGGAAAGAAGTCCGGATGCAGCCACGGCTGGTTGTCCCTTCTCCCGGGATAACTTCGTCGGAATCCGGGGTTTCCCCTTCGCTTTCCCCTGCAGGGTGCTGCTGCCTCTCAACTGAAACCGGACCCCCGAGCACAGCTGGACAGGAAGCCACTGTAGTCCCTGTGAGGCCGAGCCCTCCTCCTCCTCCTTCCAGTCCGACCATCGTCGGCTCCTCCTGACCGAATGACTCAGTAAATCCGTTCAGGTCGCCGCAACCCCCCGAAACCACACAACTGCCAGTCAACTGCCCGGGGAGATACTCCTCCGCAGCGACCAAATCCAACATTATCTCCCTGTTTTGCGGGGGCGGCTGCACCGGGGCGTCTCCGTTGACATTCCTCCCATTACCGGTCACGTATATAAGGCTCTTCCCTGCTTCCTGACCCCCGTGGATACCGGATAGCAGCGCTGTGCTGGTGTCTTTGAACGCAATGTAAGATGTATGGCCTCCGCCTTCCTCTTCGTTCTCGTTCAAGTCAACGGCAGACGACCCTCCGTTCTCTTTCGTCGTTTCCATGACGACTCAGTCCGTCGAAAGAGCCTCGGCCCCGGCCATAGAATCCCGTATCGAGTCCTCCTGCCCGGCGGCTCGGCAGCAGGTTTTGTTGTTCTCGGAGGACGGGGCTACCATTTTAGCCTTCAACGTTACCTGACACTCACCGGGTGGAACATGTTACTTTCTGGTGTCTTAAAATAATATCTTCTCTTTCTTTCTTGCGAAGGTAACGTCGTCGCCGGGCAGAAGATTATTTAAATCCACTGAACGTTTTAGCTGGCTGCATCAGCGGCATCCCCGGCCACAGACCAGCGCCATCTTGAAAAATACCCTAACAATGACGTCATGCCCCCACCACCACAACAATTCACTTCCAGAGTGTGGCCGGGTTGGTTCAGTGGTAGAGCAGGCGCACATGTAATGAGAGGTTTATGCCTCGACGCAGAGGTCTTTTTCTGCATGTCTTCCCACTATCTCCTAGCTGTCACTGTCAAAGATTAAAGGCGAAAAGCCCAAAAATAATAAAAAAAAAAAACTCACTCCCGGAGTTTTTATTCGCAGTTTACGGTGACGCCTGCTGGCCACTGCGTGTAACTGCACCAGGGATCCCTGACCCCTGCTGACCCCATGGATGTAAAAATGAAAAAATGACTTTAGTAAAGTCAGTTAGTTTAAACGTATGAATGTAGTGAAATTATTAAAAATATAAAGATAAAATAAGATTTGTATTGAGAAATGTAGTTGTTGCAGCAGGTCCTCAGATCTCTGCAGGGTAAATCCTGACAGCTAGCTAGACTATCTGTCCAATCGGAGTTTCTGTTGACAACTAAAGCTACATGTTCCACCAAAACAACTTAATTCCTGAGACTATTCAGCAGTGGCACCGTGGCTCTGTCCGGCGCTTAGCCGTACCCAAGACGATTGTGATTGGTTTAACCCTTGTGTTTTCCTCCCGGGTCAACACTTGACATTTGACATTTTCAACACATTATTATTATTTAATATATTTCACTAACACCACCTTATTACCACTAGTTTTCCTACTTTTTGGAATCCATGGTCAATAACCCTCATATATATAGAATTATACCTAATATTTGAGTTAAAAAAAGTAGAAATTATGAATTATTTTGACTAATAGTTAAGATCAGAGGAACATATGTTGAGTGGATGAGTTTGGTCAAGATGCTGATTTAAAACCATTTCAATTTTCACCCAAAATTCTATGAAATTAATAAATTGTATTTGCAAAGAGCAATGTATGGAATCCGTCCTTTTTGTGTTAACCTGGTTAAAAGGAATGCCATATTTATGATATAGACATTTTTAAAAGGGGTCAAATTTGACCCAAGCACAACAGGAGGGTTAGGACACACAAGCATATCGGGTGGCTTGCGTGCACGTACACACACACACATTGTCCTGCAGGTGTGTGTAGTACAACAGGTGTCTGGTTTTAAATACTCTTACTCTATTTAACCCTTATGTTGTCCTCCCAGGTCAATAAACTGAAAATAAACTATTTTTTTATGCTTTTTATTCACCTTTTTTCGACGCGTTTGAGACGCTTTTTCAACATTTTCTTCATTTTTATAACACTACCATCAGTATACTGTACACATCACTAACACCAATATATCACCACTAGTTTTACACTGTTTTCCTTTTCGAATTCATGGTCATTTATATAAAATTATATCATCTTTTGTCAAAGTTTTTTTGGGGGAAATAAAACACACAGCATTCAACAAAGTAGTGATCTAAGCGTTATATGGAACCATCCACGTAATATTTGGACAATTTGGATGAAAGAATCCCAAATTTCTGAAACTTTTAAAAACGGGGCAAATCTGACCCCAGGACAACAGGAGGGTAAAACGTTCCTGTTTCCGTTGCTTCTGGATTATTGTCTCTGAGTGTGTGATCTGTGTGTGTGTGTGTGTGTGTGTGTGTGTGTGTGTGTGTGATCAGCTTCACACTGTGCTGAATCAGGATGAACAGCAACGCCTCCGTCTCCAACGCGCAGTCCAGGATGCAGATGGCCAAGGACATGAAGGAGGAAGAGAAGCTGTTCAGGTACATCTTGTGTCCCGAGGAAAGTCTCGAGGCTCTGCAGAACATGGAGGCCAGAGAGGACGACATCATGCTGGGGGCTTACCCCAAATGTGGCAAGACACTGAGATCTAATAAACATGTATTCAAGATTTTCAGAAAGAGTTACGTCAGCGTTTTGTCGTGGAAGTTTCTGTTGAGTGTTTTTGAGAGTGAAACAAAAATGAGAGTTGAGAAGGTCTTTGTATTTGATTTCTACCTGCAGGTATATGGATAACAATCTCACACAGCACAGCAGAGCAATGTGGAAAAGTCTTCCTCAAGGTAAAAGAAAAAACTGACTTTTATACACCCCAGAGTGTAAGGAGCTCCCCTTTGTTAACATGACTCAGCATTTCTGACAGACAATCTAAAGAGAGGAGACAGTCTGGTGCCACTCTGCTTCTTCCCCTCTGCACACCATTCACTCGAGGTTACCAATCCCATTTATCTCGGCTGCCAAGGAGAAATAGCTTACGGTGGCCTTGTACCTTATCCAGTAAAACAAAAGTCACACAAAAGATTTTAAGATTCACATTGTGTGCTTTTTGCAGGTTGGCTTTCATTTCAGCATGTGAGAATCAACCATAAAAAGAGGAAAAAACAGAGCATCGTTATTAGTTATTAGTTAGGACACTTCAAACTTTCATTTTCTATCACAGACTTAGTACAAATTGTATTTTCCATTGCAAAGGTACATACAAATAACAAGTAACGTACCGAAATTATAGCATTTTAATTTTATAAGGCAGCAATTTAATAGATATCAGATAATAGAGATATCAGGGCAAATGTAAATACATTAAGCCTAAGATGAACTTTGATATATTTTTCATGAATGCAAAGCAAAAAAAGAAAAAAAGAAAGCTTGCTTTGGTGTTTTGGTTCTTATTTACCCGGTTTTCTCTCTGCAGGGCCTGCAGCTTTAAACTGCATCCTCATCCCCTTTCCTGCATTGACCAAGGATCTCCTGACAACCCCAAAAATCAGAAACCAGAGATCGGGGTCTGGACTTTTCTTCTCTAAGAGCCGATTGGTTTCAGGTTTACGTTCTCTCACGCTGACTGGGTTCTGTATAGCAGGTGAAGGTCTCCACATCTGCCGTCTCCTTCTTGGTGATGTCCCTAGTCCTTTCCCGACTCTGTCCACTCTCCGTCTCCCTTCTTCCAGCTGTAGGTGACGGGTCCAGCGTCTGTGATGTCCCCTTCACAGGTCAGCGAACTCACCAACGGTCTGATCCATACCTCAGGCTGGGAGACTTCTTTTATCAATACAGCATTTAGTGCTCATTCTGGACCATGGCGTTGACTCCTACTGAATACACACCCATGTCAGCTTTCGCCATGTTGTTGATTACCAAACGTCCAGTGGTTACATTCAGGGTTGTGCGTCCATAAAGGACTAAAGGATGTTAATCTTAAGTGAAAGGGACCTCTGGGAGAGGACAGTTAGGATTTGTACCTGTATTTGTGATGCTGTGGGCCTCTAGCATGAACTTTTCACCGCATTCCTTTCCATGTTGTATAATCAGAGAGCCTATATAGACCATGATGAAGAATCTGGGAGCCAGAGTGTTATATTGGCAGAGACACTCTCCTAGCTTCTGCAGAGCTTGTATTTATGCTGAATTCTTTGATATAATAAACCTTTTAATAATCAAGAAACAGTGTCAAGCGGATTCCTATCAACACATCATCCAGCATTGCTGTTCAGACACCACGCCTTCCTCATGTTCTTCAGAGGGTTTGGTAAAGGCAACAGAACATTAGTGTGGTAAACTCAATAAAACTGCCGCAAATAAAACTAAATCTAATTTGTCTGCATGTCATAAAACGTATACATACATAATACTGATGATATGGTAAAATGATTGTATAACACCTCACATTGATATCATTAACACAGACTGCTAAAATAATAACAACGCTGCCGGGTCTGATAGGTGAAGCCAAGGCTGAAGCTCCTAGAAGAATAATTTAACTTTGTAATAAACGCATACTGTAGATGGATGTGCATGTGCGCGCGCGCACACACACACACACACACATAGTGGAGCTGCCTTCTCTTTTTTGTGCATTTGGCCGGTTATCTCAGCTGCCAAGGGACGGAATGTGCAGAGAGAGATAATTCATGGTGTGATCTCACGGTCTCAAGGTCTGGATGCTAGACTCAGTCCAACCCAACCTTAGTCCAACCATAGTCTCTACATATAGGGGAAACACACACAGGAATATGGAAATAGGAACATAGGAAATGCCCCCTGCTGAAATCGTCAACAAGGCGAACAAAACATTGGGGGAAAAAGCATAAAAAATATTGGAAAAAGTGACAAAAACTATAAGCAAACAAAGACATTGAGATATGGACAACAAAAGTGTTTTTTTCATGTTGAGGGAAGGACAACACTAGGGTTGATATTAATATTAATAGAATATTAATAACATACAGTCTACGGTTGGACCAAAAGTTACGCCTTTGCCTGTGACACAACCAATAAGCGAGAGGCACTCCCTCCAAACGACAAAGACCATATCAAAGCTGCTGAACCCCGTCACACACCGTTCTGGGGAGATACTCCGTGCAGCACCACTGTGCACACCGCTTTGAGATTGAACGTGCCCCAGAAAACGTCACTGACACTCCGGGAGTTTCCCCCTGAGCCCTGGCCCAGACCCAACGGAGGACTCACTACGGGACTGCAGTTTGTTCACAAGAGACTTTCCTACTCTCCTGTCCTTCGCCATACATACATGCAGGTAGGTGTGTGTGTGTGTGTGTGTGTGTGTGTGTGTGTGTGTGTGTGTGTGTGTGTGTGTGTATGTGTATGTGTGTGTGACACTTTGACCCAATATTTTTGGAAGCTTTCTAGACGTTTTTGTGACTTTTTTCAATGTTTTGTTGATTTTTTGTTGTTGTTGTTGTTGTCTCCTCACATTTTTAAAGCTTTTTCCTATATTTTGGTCAACGTTCTTTGTATCAGTTGTTTTTTAATACTATATAATTGAATAAAACACCCAAAGTCAATGAAAATAGTGAACTGATCACATCAGGTTTGGGAGGGGTTTTCATTTCTGCGTTTTCATTAACTACCAATAGATACACCATTAACATCAAGTTATAACCAGTAGTTTTTTATTTTTTATTATTAAAGATTTTTTTCAGGGCATTTTTAGGCCTTTTATGATCACAAGGACAGATGAAGACATGAAAGGAGGGGGGGGGGGTGACACCCAGCAGAACTGCGTCGAGGAGTAAACCCGTGAGCACGGATTATTATGAATGCGTTTAGTTGTTGGTTTTTCTCAGCTGACCCCAGGGGGGGGCTCTGTACCTGTGTGAGTGGCCTGATGTCAATATTTGTGCGCTGGTGTGTGCGTCAAGCCGGCGTGTGTGTGTGTGTGTGTGTGTGTGTGTGTGTGTGTGTGTGTGTGTGTGTGTGTGTGTGTGTGTGTGTGTGTGTGGTAGAGCGAAGGAGAAGTGAGAGAGTGACGGCGATTAGATTTGGAGTGAGTACTGACTTCAGAATCATAGTGAAAGAAACAAAGTCTCTCCCCTGTTCTTTCTGACCACGGTGTGTGTGTGTGTCCCCTGTTCTTTCTGACCGCGGTGTGTGTGTGTGTGTAGTGCTGTGTGTCTACGGTGTCTTTCTGACTGCGTGTGTGAGTGTGTGTCCCCTGTTCTTTCTGACCGCGGTGTGTGTGTGTGTGTGTGTGTGTGTGTGTGTGTGTGTGTGTGTGTGTGTGTGTCCTGTTCTTTCTGACCACGGTGGAAAATCTGCAGCGGGAGAAGTTAACCCTCTCCTTGATTTTATGTTGATTATGGAGAAGGAGAACCAGGAAATGAGTGTAAAAAGAGGAACGTTAACAGCAGAAAAGTAAACAATGCTACTAATATATTTATCTTTCCTTTACTATGTGCATGTGCACTAATAAAAGCTGTTTATCTTATCTAAGTTGGAGCGGTCTCATCTCTTGTATCTGTTTTGACCTCTCTAGATCATTTAATCTGGATTCCAGAGTCCAAGATGTTTTTTTTTAATCTAATTTTTCTACACAGGTTGAATCCGCTGCAGCTGGAGAAAGGATTGAAAATCGCCTTTAAGATCCAAGAAGTCCCAGAGGACAGCTCGTAAATCTGCTCCCTGCTTGTGGCATCGCATTCCACAGAGATAACGGAAACAGCACTAAGGGCCACAAAAGGTTAAGAGAGGCGCCATCATTAACAGGGGAAAAGTAACAGCAAACCTTTGACTGTGACTGAGAAGTCCAAGCGGAAGGGATGTGCAAAGATTATGTGCGAGAAACACGGTGAGAAGACATGCCAACAGCTTCCTTTTTGGGTGAAGACATTTGGATTTCCGGAGAATGGTAGTTTCAGTGTACGTCTGATACGGCTACTGCAAGAGGAACTGGAGGATTATGAGAAAAAGAAGGGTTACGGCAGCGTAGACTGGAAAGCATTTATGATGTGGAAACAGGAGACCGAGGTACGACAGAGACGGCAAGAGAACGGGTGCAAGAAAGCGCCGAGGAAATCTAGTCCCTCACATCCACAGAAAGACCTGACTCTTCTCCCTGCCCCGGCCCCACATCCGCCTGTGAATCCACAGTGGGAGGTCAGAGGTCAGCCGGCCCCAGCAGAGGGCACCCCACCGGGCCGGAGGTCCGCTCCATCACCACATCGCGAGAGTGCCGCCTCCCCCTCCGCAGAAGACGTGCTGGTCGGAGAACAGACAACCCACACCGCCTACAGCTCAGCTGGGGTCTCCAAAGCTTTGACCCTAGAGTCAGAGGCAACAAGATCACTAACAACCAACGGCATCAAAAGTATCGAGGGGGGTGATCTGAGAGAGACTGGAGCCGGTGAGATGGCTGTCTACAGAGCCTGGACACAAGATTCAGGGACAAGAAGATCACAGACAACCCCCGCCTTCCGAATAGGTGATGGGCCTAATCCGAGAGATATTGGAGCTGGAGCGATGGAGGTCTAC